>PNEQ01124064.1:0-28091 GCA_003012365.1 Medauroidea extradentata | reverse complement strand
GAGTGTTGGATTCGCCGACAAATGTTACACCTGCGGGCGCTTTAACTCCTTTCAACTTCATTTTATAAATAAGTATAGTTTTCCTACTGCTATGATTAAAAAAAAATAATATTACAATTCATGCCTACCAGTCCACGACATTTATTTTTACTTTGTTTAATCTTTCTCAAGTAGAATTTTGCACTTTAAATTCTTGTTAAAAATAACAGTGTTTTCCTAAATTAATCAACCACTTCTGATAAACAGTTCGTATGACAGTAAATAATATTAATCAGTAAAATTTGCGTTGATAACAAAATCAAACATTTTACACGACAGCTATTTTACAGTAAAACACTAATAAATCTGTTGTGAAAATAGTACAACATGAAGGCAACAATTCTTTAATGTTAACGGCTTAAAAAATAAATTCTTTATTCAGTAAAAACATTGCACTGTGAAAGCGGACAAGAATCCTCTGTGGTCACTGTCAAGTCCTGTTTTCGTACTAATCAATTTTCCTATAGATATGGCGTTCGGTGAACTTGTCTAATCATATCTTTTCAAAACCTAATCTGTTCTCAAGACCATGTTTTAAGTTAGTATCGTAGTATACGTCATAATTTCATGGAGAAACAAAAGTTTTAAACATTTAAACTAATTTGTTACAGGTGTCTGGCGACTCTGTAGCCATTTAGACCCGGGACAAATATATCAAGTTACGTTGGGCAATTTTCGCAAAGTTTATACATTAAGGACGCGCTTCACCTCAGTTTTCAACGTTTTTATTTATTTTTATATTTGTGCCAGATATTTTTTTCTTATTTTATACATCAATTGTGATTAAATCATCCTCTTAGGAAACTTTTGTATCTCTCATAGTTTTTTCGTAATGAGTCGTAAACGTCAAAATTTGCACTTTACGGTTTTAAGTACGCCACTAAAAACAACTGACATACCACACTGAAAAGATTCACAGTGTATAACAATGTTGTAGGGTATGATTTGAAATATATAAAAAAATTAAGTGATTTTGTATTTAATAAAAAATGCTGAATTTTAAAACGAAAATTTAAAAAATTTCAAATTTTTTTTAGAAATACAGAAAATATTTTTTTATATATTTTTATACATGCCAAATCATAGCCTAAAACATTGTTATACACTGTGAATTTTTTCAGTATAGTATGTCAGTTAGTTTTAGTGGCGTACTTAAAACCGTAAAATCCAAATTTTGACGTTTACGACTCATTATGCAAAAACTATGAGAGATACAAAAATTTCATAAGAGAAAGATTAAATCAAAATTTATGTATAAAATAAAAAAAAATATATCTGGTACAAATATAAAAATAAAAAAAGACGTTGAAAGCTGAGGTGAACCGCGCCCTTAATGTTTCTGATGGGAAAACTTCTGAAGTTAACGACACCTATGTCCGACATGTTGCTAAACAACAATGAAGGCGGAAAAAAGTAAAAAACACTTGTTTTTCATTTCAGGATTAAGAAGCATAGATTGACTGGTATCAATAATGTTTCCACGTTCGTCGACTCTGCACTCGCTAGTAATCGCAATTGGTATTCATGTTGTCATAGTTATCATTTATTACGTACTTGAAGGGTGCTGAAATTATAAATAACTAAACGTAAAAAAATTTCAGCTTGTTTCTACTTTTAGCAAAATAAATTATCATTGGTAACCGAGTATGGGATTGGATGACACGATGCTTATAGTATCTATTGCTTTCTGGTATACCCATGTGTATAGTATTGTACATTTTCGATTCCGCAGTAGCTCCAATGAAATAAAGGTTCGTTCTTCCTTGTACGTATTTACACTATATCTAACAGAAAAAAAATTAAAACTAAACATTTAAGATTTATTTTAATGAATGATGAGTGTGTTTTAATGAAAAAGAACGAGAAACGCAAACGGAAATGGTGGACTAGACCATAGATGCAGATACGCAATAAAAGATGTGGGTTATGGAAGTCTAACAATGCATCAGAATGACAAGATTACTCTCAGCTGGGGTTGGCCATAGAGTCTTCTGGGTAAGCTATAACACGTTCTATTACGTTTCTGGACAAGCTTTAGTGTATGAAAACTGCAATGTCCAGAGATATACTTGTTGGGTGGTGCTGGAACGTGGCCTACATGGAAGCAAATATGTTAGGGCGCGGTCACCTCAGTTTTCAACATCTTTTTTTTATTGTTATATTTGTACCAGATTTTATTTTCTTATCTAACACATAAATTGAGATTATATCTTCCTCTTAGGAAATTTGTGTACCTCTCATAGTTTTTGCGTAGTGAGTCGTAAACGTCAACATTTGCACTTTACGGTTTTATGCACACCACTAAAACCAATTGACATACCAAACCGAAAAAATTCACAGTGTATAACAATTTTGTAGGCCATGATTTGACCTAAAAAAATTTAATAGTTTTATATTTAATAAAAAAAATTTCGAATTTTTGAACTAAAATTGAAAAATTTCAACAATTTTTAAAAATTCAAAAATATATTATTTTCGATTTTATATGTGTCAAATCATAGCCTACAACATTGTTATTCACTGTGAATTTATTCGGTTTGGTACGTCAGTTGGTTTTAGGGGCGTGCATAAAACCGTAAAGTACAAATTTTGACGTTTACGACTCATTACGCAAAAATTATGAGAGATACACAAATTTCCTAAGAGGAAGATTTAATCACAATTCAAGTCTAAAATAAGAACAAATATCTGGTACAAATATAAAAATAAAAAAGACGTTGAAAACTAAGAGGACCGCGCCCTTAACACAATAAGGGCGAGAAACCATTATGGAACTGTGAAACATGTGATGCTGGCTTTATCATTTAGAGTACCAGATTACAACACCGGACCTGTGGCTGAGTGCAGTCGAGTGGAGAGTCTTGCCCTGCCGATGTTCTTTGCTCTTGCTCCTGTTGCGGTCTGCCGGCCCGATTAAATGATACACTGCCGCACAGCCATTGATTATCTCGCTTAGCCCATTTCATCGCGGCCAGGCCCAACCGTTTTAATGTCGGCGAGCTCGCGCTGAGCCTGCCTCGTCTTCCGTGCGCCTCCCGTCCTCCATTACTAGGCGCTTCTTCTCTGCGCGGCTCCTTTGAAGCTGCTGTGATCTCGTGTTACCCTTCACATATGGCGCAGTCTGGGCGGTGCTTTACGCGCGACATCCCAGAGCCCCGTGCCGACAATCACATAGCTGCGTCTCCGTTAAGGGCGCTGCCTACCTTGAAGCCACGGCGGGAGCAAGCATAGGGTTTTACAGGTTAAATTATTTTCCACGTGGCTCAGTAACGGTTCAAGTCACATATATGCCACCACTGACTTTTTTGTTCGTCTCGATACCGCGTACATTGCTATGGATCGCGTAGGCAGTTTTTTTTTCAATACCCTTAAAATTGTGGGCAAAAAATCATTTCTACACAAAAAAACACGCGAAAATGGCTATCCATAATTTATTTTCTGCAATTTTATTTGCGTAGCAATATTCTCCTTTTCTCGACGCAGAAAATGGTTTTTGTCCGGAAGCAATATCTCAAAAAGTGACCGAGTGTCATTGCAAATAATTTAACATGTAAAACCCTATTATTTCTCCGCCAGGGCTCCGAGGTACGCAGCGCCCTTAAGATAAATGTTGCAACTCATGGACACATGGTACCCCTAAATGATACTTGTAAATACCCTGAGGCAAAAACCCAACATTTTAACATACGAATAACTATCACAAAAACTAAACACTATGTGCCTTTAAGTGAATCCAACAAAAGAACATACACACAATATTACCTACTTTAATTTACAAATTGTTTTTGAGGCCAACACGTAAGTGATCCTAAACGTTTTTCGGACTGGTTCAGACCCACGAGTCCAAAGCCATCGAGTCCGAACTGTCTGGATCGCCCTCATTCAGTAGCAGACTGAAATTATACTCTATCCATTCTAATGTTGCAGCAAGTTCATCCAAGTGAATGTCAATAACATTTTTGCACACCGTAAATTTCATTTGAAATATTAAAAACATACAAGGCAACTATGCTACGGCATAATCACAATGTAATTAATGATAATATAATTAAATTGCTTTGATTTATTTCGTTAGCAATTTTTATTTCTGCTGCAATCATAGAGTGGACAGAGCAAAGTTGATTTTTTTTCACATTAATTACTTTTCGGATGAACTTCTCCTGGAATGCGGAGTGCCATATGCTGCTATTGTTCAATTTTTCAACACATCGGAAATCGCGCAATCCTTGCAACATTTCATTTAAAGTCCGAGTCCAGCATGAGCACAGACGATGGTATTTAACATGTAAGCTTCCGCTCTGTGTAAACGAACACAGGTGCCAGGCTACAATACCGTCCATGCACCCGTTACCTTAGCATCAGAGGCTTGGAAATGACGACGCCATAAGGGTGACCTTAGAGAATTCTTCAAATGCTGTATCGCCACAACGAGCCAAACTATGGAATAGCGTACAAGATTACCGCCGATCCATTTTTACTATCGGACTTCTCTATGCTGTGACCATACAGTAACAAAGCTTCTGAGTTTCACATACATCCAGTTAGTACATTTTGAAGTACGGCGGTCTGTTAAGGGCTTGGGCCCGAGTTTCTCGGCTTTCGAGAGAATTATTTTTTTTTAAATCCATACGAGAGTCGATATCGTAAAATTGCTTCGTAACTTTGTTGCTAATTGGTTTTACTATGCGATGTAATTTTTCGAGACAAACTGTATGATGAGTATAGCTAATTTATCAATTAAAAGAAAATTTCTTTAATTAAGTAATTAGCAACTATTTTGCAGTCTTCTGACTCGACAAAATTAGAGCATGCAGTTTAAATCATTCATGACAAAGTTACGAAGCTATTTTATGATATCGGCTCCCATTTATGTTTTTAAAAATGATTGTCTTTAAATGTGAAGAAACTCGGGCCCATGCCCTTAAGGCAGTTTTAATGTATATTGGAGAGTATGGTATCTTAACAATGCCATATCGTCATTTCCGTAGTGCCTTTTTCTTTTCGTACGCAGCCACAATGGGCACATGTAAAAAAACGAACACACTGCAACATATTTGAAGAGCGTGGTAGGCGGAGACCTTAAGGGCGTTCAAATAATGAAAAATCATAATTTTATATTTAAATGAAACATCATTAGTTTTGTAGACATACTTGGGACTATATTTTACTATTACAAACATTTATTTTAGCCATTTATTCACTCAAAGGCATTTTAAAATAAAATTTGGATTTTTTTTTACTTCTCACGTCCCTTGAAAACCAACGAACATTGTGAAGCGAATTAACTCACAGTCAGTCATCTTGTCACGGACTATGGCTTGAATCATTAAAAACGCATTACAAAATAGTTTAGTATTTCAAAAATTACTAAGAGTAAAAAATAATATTTACGTTTTCAGATTTTCTTAAAATACCAACTTTATTGTAATAGGTTTTTAATATAAGTACATCAAGGTATATACCATGACTAGAGACACTGGAAAATCGCGGGAAAAGTTGACTGTTTGCTAGGCTCCAACATGCTGTTTATAACACTGAATGTTTTGTATCGATATTGGCTATGGTTTATTTGAAGCATTGTTTCTCTCTTCAACAAACCCAGTTAGAACTGTACAGCTTGAACACACGGTGTGTGTGATTCGCCACAAGACTGTTCACACTTGTCACGGTTAATATACTATAGTTTATTGGAGACTGTGCTAAACATTTTCGCGATTTTTCAGTATCTCTAACCATGACATGTAGTCTCACTATACATTTTTTTCTGTACTGTACATTGGTTGTCGGGGGTGTATCTAGTAAAACATGGAGAGTATGGCTTTGAAATTCCATTATGGAGAAACTTCCCCAGTAGCAACCAACGTTGGGCAAACGGTGAAAATTGGTTGGAATCGTTGGTAATACGTTGTGTTGGAAAACACACGTAAATACAATGTTGGCCCAACGTAGTATGCCAACAAATATGTTCAAAAAGAGTTTATTATTGCAGTGAATCAGCAACATTCTGAAAATAGTTATAATAAGTTGGGAAATGTATAAACACATTGGAAGATCAAAATTTTGTTATTTGAATTTTGCTGGTTGAATGTTGGCAGCAAGCTGACAAACACACAGTTGGGGTTTGGTGTGTATACTTACATTGGGCCAACAGTATAAAATAAACATTTTACACAAAGAGTTCGAGATAAAGTTTTTAATGTAGGAAATTACCATCATTCATTTTAAAATAATCCATTTTATATGGTAATTATTATGTTGGTTTAATGTTGGCTCAGTGTTGTAAATCCAACCGTTAGTTATAGGTTGTACCAGCACGTTGGCCCTACATTGCATAACACACATTATGCCAACCACAGAAATCCTTGAGTACGAAAGTTAGTTGAGCGTTGGTAGCCAGTTGGTAATCTTTGCAATACATTGTGTTGGAAAACACGCGTAAATACAACTTTGGCCCAACATAGCCCCAGTAGCAACCAGCGTTGGGCCAAAGTTGAAATTTGGTTCGAGTCGTTGGCATTATGTTATGTTTAAAAACACACATAAATCCAACATTGGGGCAACGTAGCATACCGGCAAATATGTTCGAATATGTATTATTATTGCAATGAATTGGCAACATTTTGAAAATAGTTATATTAGAGTATAAAATGTATTAACAGTTTGGAAAACGAAAATATTGCTATTTAAATTTTGGGGATTTAATGTTGGCAACACGTTGGTAAACATACTGTTGGGGTATAGTGGGCTAATATTGCAAAACCAACATTTTACACAAAGAGTTCAAAATCATGTTTTACAGTACAGCATAATCAATCATTCAAGTTTATAACATAATAATGTTACTTAGTTAAAAAAATGGCCATTTCCCGCGGTAAGTTTAACTCTGCTACAGGTTAGAAAGAAATTGTGTTTTCTTATGGGATAGATTGGCACAGGGAAAATATCTGCCGCTAGTTTTCTGCTATCGCTAAGGGACCAGATAAAATACGAAACATTAGACAAATTATATTTAAATATGCTTGGAAATGTCAGAAATAATTTAATTTAATTTTAAAGGGGAAAGAAACAAATTTCGCGTTTTAAATTATTAACTTACTGTAACTTAAAATTCAGGAAAGTTCTATGATTAATCAGTTTGCACACATACCGATACCAGCGCTCAAGCGGCGGTATAAATTTTCCCTGTGACAAACTTTTAACATTGATATTTATAACCTGTGGTAGAATTAACCTTACCCGGGGCTCCGTCAGCTCTAGGCCGCATCTGATGTGTTCGCTACCAGCAGTGTTTTTACAACACTCCCCGCCATCACAGATATGACGTGAAATGTAAACACAACTTCGACAAAGTGCCATCCGCCGTCATTCTGAGAAGCTTCATGTGAAATTACAGTTCCGTGAATAATTTATTTTTGCTTCCTCACTAAGGTTTTGGTAAAAATTAATAAATAAAAAAGTGATGCAAATATTAATACATGTAAAAAGGCACTGCTCATTAGGAGAACTGACAAATAAAAGGAAAAAAGTTGTAAAACGTACGCAAAGACTTACTGCAAAAATATTTTCCCGGGGTAGCTCTTATTCTCCCAATAACTCGACTCAGCAGATTTGTAAAGAATTCTCTACGAATGGCGAACTCTAACCCACATCCATTCCGTTCTGAGATTAAAGATTGTGCAGGGAGCTGCCAGTAATAACATTAATATTACTGGCACATTTATAGTACAGTTAAGACCTTACGATGATTTTGACATTACGATTATAAATCAGTGACGTTAATAATGCTTTCAGGTAGTTAATTAAGGCGGCGAAAATTAACATGTATAGTTTCAATATTCTGTGCACAAAGTATTGAAGTTGATTTGCTACTATAATAATTAACTAATTTTGTTTGCAAGCATGGTGCTAAATGAACGTATCCTATATTTAACATTAGTTCCTGTTTATTCTGTTTTTGCAAGTTTAATTTTTTAAATCCTGAAAGGGAGCAGATATCGTAAAACCGTTACATAAAAATTTTGGAAATTGTTTGTATTATGCAGCTTAAATATTTTCCAACCCATAGGCTTTCATAATTTTGGCAAATTATC
The DNA here is from genome assembly GCA_003012365.1 of Medauroidea extradentata. NCBI lineage: Eukaryota > Metazoa > Arthropoda > Insecta > Phasmatodea > Phasmatidae > Medauroidea > Medauroidea extradentata. The sequence continues at coordinate 19,962 of PNEQ01124064.1, read as the reverse complement.
CTCTTAATTAAATTTTCTTTAAGTCAATAACTTGCCAAAATTATATAAACTTATGTTTTGAAAAAATAATATACGATTTCTAACATTTCTATACTATATCTGCAACCTTTTATGATTTAAAAAATTAAACGCGCAATAATAGAATAAATAGAAAATAAATGTTTAATATAGGGACCCGTGGCTTTGGACGAAAAACGTCATAAGTTATTTGTGTTATTGATATTGTATTTTTTAATTATCAGTATGTATTTGTTCTGTTTTAATTAGAATTTCTAAGTTGTATTATTATTATTATTATTGTTATTGTTACTACCATCGTCATACGAAATTGTTAACGAAGCGGGCAGTTCAAACTTCATCACTTTGCGCGGTGCATTCTCTTTATAAGTTTGATAAGACATAGTAATGTTTTAATAGAGTGAAATTAGAAGCTTGCGATAATTTATGTAAGGAATAGTAAACAATTTTCTTCGCAACTCTGGAAGATTGTCTCAAATCCACCTAACAATACAAGAAATAACGAATAACACAGTCAAAAGTGAAAGTGGTTTACACCGTATAGTTTTAGATACGCTAGCGAAACATTATTATGTTACAACAATTAGGTTGCAATATTTAGAAACTTAAGTCTTGCAGTCTAGTGAATTCAAATTAGCAATTTAATTAAATTAATTCAGTAATCCCTCCATTCAACAGTGTCTACTACGCCAATGCAGAAACCTGTAAAAGTAGACGCACTGTATGTAGCGTAATATGTTGCACGCAAATGTAACCTTCGTTCGAGACGTGCGAATTGGCTTTATTATTTGACGTCAGTCTAGATTTCACTGGCCTGCATTCGCCCGAACAAACTCCGCGACCTTATTGGCTTTGGGCTGCGAGCAGTACAGAGAATAGTAGGCATTTCACTGGGTTAAGGGCGCGGCTACCGCAATTTTCATCACCATTATTTAATTTTTTATTTGCACCAGATATTTTTTTTCTTATTTTAGACACAAAATGTGACTAAATTTGACTCTTATGAAATTTTTTTATCTGTCATAGTTTTCGCGTAATGATTTGTTAAAGTCATATTTTGCATGTTTCCGTTTTAACGACCACACTAAAACCAACTGATATACCAAACAAAAAAAAAACACAGTGTATAAAGACATTACAGGCTACAATTACATGCTCATAAAATTAAAGAAAAAAATTATTTGTATTTAAAAAAAAATATTGAATTTTTTAAATTTTAATTTTGAGTTTCAGCATTTTTTTAAAATTCAAATAATTGTTATTATTTATTTTTATGAGCATGTCGTTGTAGCCTGCAATGTCTTCATCCACTGTGATTTTTTTGAGTTTGGTATGTCAGTTGGTTTTAGTGTGGTCGTTAAAACGGAAACATGCAAAGTATGACTTTAACAAGCCATTACGCGAAAACTACGACAGATAAAAAAATTTCATAAGTGCCAAATTTAGTCACATTTTGTGTCTAAATAAGAAAATTAATGTCTGGTGCAAATAAAAAATAAAATAATGGTGATGAAAATTGCGGTAGATCGCGCCCTTAACCTTATAGCAGTGGATAAGGCCATGTCATGATCTTTCATTTATTTCAAACATTTGCAAATAACTCGAGTATTTTTTAACCATATGCTTTGAAAAAAATTTGAGACTGTGTACAGTCATACGATAAACAATTTTGCCAGAGCGTTTTTTTTTTTAAATAATGTACAGTTTGCTAGAAAAAAATATTATGCTTCATTTTGGCTTATTTTGACAACAAAATATGTAATATTTCATGGGCAAAAATCTAAAAATCCGTCTGGTGTATTGCAACAGAAAAATTCAGCTATAAACTATGATATATACGTATTAAAACTGTAGGAATGAATTTTTGATATATGTATTAGTTTGCGTTAAAAATATATTTTTTCGAAACCACTGCAAAACTAAATAGCGAGGTCTTAAACAAGGCAGTCAAGTTCGCCATACAAACTGCCAGCCAATAGCAGTGTCAGGAGAACATACAGTAACTTGCAGGTCAGTCTGCTGTCTGATAACAACATACATTTACAAGCCCCTATATCTATTATGTTCTGGATCGAGAAGTAGTAAAACTATTTCCATACTACCTGTAACCAGCATCTTCGTTCTCTCCAACTCAAACTTTATTTTTTGCGCTTGGAAGGTAAGAGAAAAAAAAAGTCCTGGCTTTGCGCGGTTGAAATTTTAATTTGGTACTAAAGGTTGACATTTTTTTCCACAGCTACACTCGCTTGGAGTTTGGATTCGTAATTAATTTAATGCGGGACGGATTGAAACTAAAGAAAACTTTTGCTCGCGGCTGTTCACGCTGGGAATTTGAATTTCTTACTTCTGGAAATTTGAAAGTTAGTAATAATTCTCTTTGCCGTGGCTTCAGCCTTTATGCACCCAACATGAATGCAAATTGGACTATGAATTTCGTGTGTTTGCATATAAAATGTAACACTGTTCTCCTTTACTTTGCTCGTACTTAATTAGAATACATCTGTGCAATACTCTTTGAATACCTAGATTTAACATTGTATGCCGAGGTCTAATTCACGGCAGATTTAATTGTATTAGAAATGTTATTATTAATATTACTTCAATGTACTTCTAACTTATATTTTAATAAGTACTTGTAGTGTGAAGACGTACACAATGTGCAGAAGTAACGTAGCCTATTTAAAGATTAGAAGTCGTGCTGGAATCGTATAAACATTTATAAGGGGGCAAAATAATTAAATATTCTCCGTTGTTGTGGGTGGACTTCAACGAAAATTTTTATTGTTTTAAAATTTTTATATTTGTACGTGATGTTTGTTTTAAACACTATTATTAGATGCCGGAAAAATTCGCGGGTTCAATGACCAGTATACGGCTAGCCTCCAAGAATGTATGTTTTCTCAAGCTGACAGCAGCTGCTATTAGCTGCTCGCTTCCACAGTAAAATGGCCACGTGATTAGTTACATTTCTGTTATTGGCTCAGCGACTACCAGAAGATGTCAAATAAGTCAAGGGCCAACTGGGAAAGTGACACGAACGTTCAGTTGCTGGAATTATAGCTTGTGTCGGAAAGAAAACGTGACTTTTTCAGGTCCCTAACTATTATTTATTGTAATTTTTTTAGATTTAATATTTTTATAATGGTATTTTTATTTTACATAATGTTGTTTTATGCAAAAAGGGAAAACCAACTAACTAAACCGAAATGAAAAAATATAGGGGCCTACACGGGGTAACTGTGTCAAAGATTTCCCCGATATACGTATGGAAAAATATTGATGGTATTTTTTATATATTTTTTAATTTTTCAAAAATTAACACTTTTTATACATAATTAAATATTGTTTTATACAAAATATATAGTGCTGTTTGTATACATGTCTTGGCGTAGCCCGTGACTCTGGTCTTCAGTGTGATTTTTTTTTATTTTGGTAAATAAGTTGGTTTTCCTTCTTTGCATAATATTGTTGTATGAAAATGTTAACTTTAACATGCTATAATAAAAAACTATGAAAGCTAAAAAATTTTCATTATAATAAAAAAATGTAGTTACAATGAATTCCTACAAAACAAACTATATATCATATAAATACAAAAATTATCAAAACAACAATAATTTTCTGTAAACCGTACCCATTATGGGCGTTGCCCCCTTAATATGTCGTCTGTTTACAAAAATATTCTACACAATACCAACGTATTAAAAGAAAATATACTTCGGACAAGGACGGAATATCATTGTTAAGACGCCATGCTCAACAAAAAATGTTTTTTTTCGAAGCTCTGCAACGTAGCTAAAAACGGCCTATTCGAACTGCCGTAGTTCAAAATATACTACCCGAACGTATTTGAATCTCAGACAGGAATGTGCACTAAACTTTGGTACAGACTTTCATCAATACAATTGTATGGTCACTGCTTAAGTCTCATAGTAAAAATGGATCGGCGGGAATTTCGCACGCTAGTTCAGTGCTTGACCCGCGTAGGCGGCATACTTAAGGGAAGTCTTCTGTCAGTAGAACAGTTTGCACATAGAGGCGATGAGACACGTATTGAGCGAGCAAGAGTCAGCCTTAGAGCGCTCGTTGTGTGACCTGAGCTCACAACATTCAAAGTTGTTGCACCATTAGTAGAGGCCGGAAAATTTCGCGGATTCAATGACCCGCATGCTAGACTCCATTGTCCTATGCATATTCTAGCCCCGTCTATTCGTTCATTGACTGCTGTTCCACTGAGTAGCAGCTAGTGGACAAGTGGGCAGGGATTGAATATGTACAGGACAGTGCATTCTAACATACAGGTCATTGAATCTGCGAAATTTTCCGGTCCCTAACCATTATGTATAGAAGTACAGTAAACTGTCGCCACAGTGTTTAGGTATTACTGTATATTTGTATTCTTCCAGTTGTCTGAGAGGATATGTACTCAAAATTGACACGAATTTGTCCATTTATTTGGAATATTATAGTTATATAAACTTATTTAGTTGCCTATACTTGAAAAATTATAAAACTTATAAACGTGGTTAGACATATTTTACATTCCCAGTACAAATTAAGTTAATATTAGTAACAAAATGTTGTGCGGAGATATTTTATGCGAACAGTGTGACAACACAGCACTGGGTTAGTCCACTCTGGCGCTTCAGAGATATCATACTATCTACTATTCGGACAATCATGGGCAAACTTGCTGCAATAGCTTTGGATATGTTGTAAATGGTGGTTTACGTGTACAAACTGTAGCTATGTATTGAGCTATTGCTTACAGAATGAATATGTAAACTCCTAATGACATACTGAATAGATCAAATTATACTAATAAATTAAGGACGTAACACGAACTAATTCAACATTTTACCTAGCCTTTTTTTTCTTTTAAAAGTCATTACTGATATAATGTCTGATCCGCTAGTTTAAAACCTTAAATCTTTGAAATAGTTGAAATTCTACTGATCATAATTTTGAAATGAGAGAATATGCAGTTGAAATGTGATGACTTGATTAAGGACGATGTTTGCTGATTTTGACTTGTCATCTACTAGAAGAAACGTGTACTGCGTATTTTTCTAGTACTGTTAGGCCACGAAAATGCAATTTTGTGCGAGGGCAAGCTGGTGAGGGAGATTCCTCATCACTGAAGACAATTATGTGATGACGGAACGGCGTGTTTATGGCTCTGATGAGCCAGCACTTTTTACTGCAAGACTTCTTTTACGAGAAAGGGAGATTTGGATTACTTCGTTGAGTTTTTTTTATTTATGTGTGGGACTCATTAAACTACATCATTACGTAAACTTTCTTTTAAAAAAACTGTGTGATGTGCCAGTAGCCTAACCGCTAATCAAGAATTCGTTAATACAATAACCACTGACAGCCGTAGGGTGTCACCAGGGAGGGCACAAGTTGCAGAGAACTCTATAATATGGTTGTGCGCTAGTTGATACTGCAGCCACTGACACGCTGGTATGTAGGTGCCGCTTATTACTGACTGCTCACAACACAATAAGTAGCCAGTACATATCTCATGGTCATTGGTAGAGCCACGATTTTATGGCGAAAAGATTTTTGCAACATTTGGCTTCAATGTTTCATGTGCACATATGCAGCTCCGCTACATAGTCTGTGATTGGATGATTTTACTCTCACTCGCCTTGGCAAATTACTGACGTACGGCGTCACAATAATCTTATTCTGATTGGCACAGTCAAATGCGCAACGTGTATGAACAAAGACACGCTGCCAGTAATCATGAAGCAGAGCTGCCGATGTGTACGAGAGACACTGAAACAAAGTGGGGCAAAAATCTTTTCGCGACAAAATCGTGGCCCTATAGTCATTGGTATACGGCGACGTTCACACGAGTGTGCGGTTCTCGGCAACTTGTGCCCTCCCTGTCAACAACCCTCGAGCCGCCATTGATATATATGTTTCTACTTGTTTTCAGCAGAATTTATATGTAACCTTGTACTGATTGAAGACTTCAGTCATTGCTAACACCTGATGTTTAGTTACGTTGTGTTACTGAAGTGTTCACTTCTCACAAACCTGTGGATAGCATGTTTTTTTTGTAATACCTGAAATAATTGTTTCTGAAGAGATCTCTCATGCTTCTAGACAATTTATTGTTAGCGCAAGGAACTTCGCGAAAAGAATTTTGCCCCAATTTGTTTCAGTGTTTTACTTACACATCTGCAACTCTGCCTGGTGGATATAGACCTTGTGACTTTGTGAAGTGACGTCCGTCATTTCATTTGACCAATCACAGTAAGGTTACTGCAATACCAAACGTCTGTAATTTGCGGGTAGAACCCTAAGTCACGTGATAGTTGTAACACCCAATCACTGACTGTGAAGCAGATTTGTAGATGTGCACGTAAGACACTGAAACAAACTGGGGCAAAATTATTTTCGTGAAATGATCGCGGCTTTATTTATTGTGTATTACAGAAACAGAGATTAGTAAGGACGATGACTAGAGGTGCGTGAATTTCGCATATTCATCTGGCAGCAGGCTATACTTCTCAGTCCTACACACGCTCTGGTCAAAATCCAGTATCCATTGGCTTCCAACAGTACAAGCGGGGAGCACGTGACAGCGCTGTGAATTATTTACTACCGGCTTGCTTCAGTCAAATATGTGCCGAGACAACTGTCGTCCAATCACACAAATTACAGTCAAGTATATGTCATTGGCGTTCAACCTTGCCTACAATGTATCCGCGAAATTCACGTACCTATAATGGTGACATAATCGCGGGAAAAGTTGATGTAATGTATTAATTTCTGCCGCTTTTCTGTCGTTACTGGGGAGTCCCTATTTGACTGGACCAATGGTAAGCCTGGTGCTACGACTGAACACCTGTGATTCGTCTGTGAACAACACCTGCCACACAACCATCGTCCGATCAAAGCAGAGGACAATACACTGATTTGGATAATACACTGTCAGAAAATGTTCTCGCGATTTTTCACTGTCTCTAGTAATTTTAATTTTTTTAATGTTTTATCTTTAAATTTAGAAAAAAATGTTAAAAGTTACGTAAAAAAGGATATTTATCTTTAAAATACCGTCGCTGTCCCTAAAATGTGTGCTTTAGTCACGCGGTGCGTGGATATTTGTTGACCAACAGTTATATGATGACGTGGACGGCTTGAAAGCTTAGAGAACCAGTACAGTCTTACACTATACAGCCCAGCCAGTTAAGTACACAACACTTTCTAGCAGATTGTGAATACAGGTGCTCAGGTTAACAAGGCTGCTACCGCATTTGTCTCTTGTATATACCTGCGTGCTTCGTGACTGGGGGACAAGAACTACCAGCGGGGCTCCACTTTTATCTTTGTTGCCTGTCGGCCAATAATAGCTGTCTGTCGTGACACGCTGCAGGCAGTAGAGCCGTGAAATTAGTTCCCAAAGTGCTGGGCGCGCGGGCATGACTTACTGGCACGTAAACTAACTTTATGGCGTTTTTCCTCCTCGTCGCCTGCCACACGGTGTGTTAAGTCCAGCTCACAACAAGGCTCGTTTCAAACGATGGTAACGGACACTCCAAAAGCAGAAGCGTAACGAACTTGAAACGCCATCAAGTGTTGTCGCTGGAGACAGGAAAAATTCGCAGGTTCAGCTAGCCTCCAAGAATGTATGTGTTCTCAGGCCGACAACACCTGCACATTGAATTCTCGCTAACACAGTGGTACCACATGATTGGGCTTGCATATAGTTGCTTCTTCATCATTGGCTCTGCGTTCTTCAGGGGCTTCAAATAAGTCAAGAGGTAATTAGATGAATTAGGAATATTTCGTGGGTTCTATTGCCTGCACGCTACCACTGCCTAAGGCATAGTCAAGCCACAATTATTTATCCACTACCTGCTACTCATTGGAATAGCAGACCATGAATGAATAGAAGTGGCTTGAGTATACATAGGACAATGGATTCTAATATGCTTGTCATTGAACTCGCTAAATCTCCCTGGCCATAGTCGTCTTTAGTAGAAGGCCGCAGCCTTAGATCTGGCAACACTGTCAGGAAGGGTCATTTTAACACTTCTTTTAGCTCTCCAAAGACAACGACTCTACCTGATTCGTTATTGTACCATACATACCGGCGAATCAGGAGAAGCCATTGCTGTTAGCGAGACAAAAGAAGTGTTAAACTGACCCTTCCTGACAGGGTTGCCAGATCTAAGGCCGCGGCCTTCTACTAAAGACGGCTATGCCCTGGCCCTACGAATTACTAGGGTCCTGAAAAATTCGCGTTTTCTTAGGCACAAGTTAGAATTCCAGCAACGGTACGTTTGTGTCACTTCTGCAATTGGCCCTTGACTTATATGACATCTTCTGAAAGTCGCTGGTTCAATTACAAAAACTAAACGCATGCCATGCCAGTGTGTCAGCGAGCAGCTAATGAACAGCTGTTGTTTGCTTGAGTGCACATATATTCTTGGAGTCTAGCCTACAGGTCAGTGAACCCGTGAATTTTTCCTGTCGCTACTAATTGCTTAAGTTGCACAAATAAACAGTAGTTTGGCGAGTCCTAATTTGTGCCCTCAATATTTTTTTTTTCAGGTCTATAGTCATGACCTTGTAATCGTGCCATTAAGTGGTTTAATGTTAGGCCTTCCCGTAATGTTAGACTCCAAAGTTTCGTACATTGCCGAGAAATAGTCATTCCTAAATTGTTTGATGTTTCTGTTGGAAGTTCCCAGGCAGGTTCGCTCCCGATGTTTGCGTGTGGGAAACGTGGCGGACGTTGCTGTTGGCTGAAGGTGTTCCTCGTGTTACCCTCACCCTTGCATGACATCGCTGCTTCATGTGTCACCTCATATCACACTCAGCAGCGCTCAAGACATTAATGTTTAGAGAACCGACAACTACGTGCTCCAAATGCGTTGCAGTGTGCTTTTTAATACCTTTCTACGAAACAATTTACAGTGTGTCCATTGTACCAATATGCGAAAAGGAAACACATTTCGGACATTGTTAAAACACCGTGCTCGTTGGAAACACTGTTTCGAAACTCTCCAATATAGCTAAAACTGCCTTTTCAAACTACCGCGAAGGGCCGCGGAGATCGGAGGATTAGACCTCTCTACTCCAACCAAGGCGATCCGGGTTCAATTCCGGACGGGGTTGGTCATCGGATTTTCGAATGTGGAACTCGTGCTGGACGATGCCGCTGGTCGGTAAGTTTTCTCGGGGATCTCCCATTTTCCTCGCCTCTTCATTCCGACGCTGCTCCATACTCATGTCACCCCTCACCAGCGCTAAAGATATAGATGTTATGCGGCGCTGACCAAAATATCTTCACTTCGGACTGCCGTACTTCAAAACGTACTAACAGGATATATGTGGAACTCATATGAAAACATGCACTCAACATTACCACAGACTTATAATAATAATATAATAATAATAATTATTTATTTCCATATACCGATTACAACAATTTACATAAATACGTTTTATATAATGGAAGACATCACACTCACATAAGCAAAGCTTGTGTGTGAGTGCTACTAGAAAAATTATTTTCTTTAACTGCGGTTAATTATGTAAGAAAACTTGTCATCTGGTATAAATTAATTTGAGAACAAAAATTGAATGCTGAATGAATTAAAAGAAATAGTTATTGATGGATACTGATAGTATTTAACAATTTAAAATACATAGAATGTAAAAATAATTAACTACAGTAAAACTACTACTTAAAGATTAAAGACAACTCATCGTCAGTTAAGTTATTTAACCATCGATCAATATATATTTTTTTGTTATTTTTTTATTTTTATTTTTTCAGGAAGAATTGCTACAATTTTTGAAAGCAAGAATGTGGATGATCTTTGAGAAATTGATTTGTGAACTTTCCCCTAATAAAGCTGAATTGTCACCGCTTAAAGTGCCGTAGTAAAAATGTATCTGCAGGAATCTTGCACGTCAGTTCGGCACTATGGGTTGCTGTTCTTCAGAAGCGCCACACATACTGCCGGATAACAGCCACATTAGCACACAGTCATTTGGAATCTAGTCTGCTGTTAGATAATAACACGAAGTTAGCAGTTCTCTACCTATTAGTTGCTTCAACACGTGTCTGGACTCTTTAGTACGAACCTTCTTCTAGACTGTAGTGAGCCGCAGAAGACTGTCTGCTACACTCTGTGCACTGTAACGTCTGTGAGATTTAACTGTTTTGATGGCGCTCACTGTTTACATCGTGTAATGTCAGCCACATTGAAAGTAATTACATCTTACGTTAATTTAAAAACTTAAATGTCTGCAGATATTTCATCAAACATGTACAGCAAACACAACAATGCACGTCCTCAGAACTGTCAAAATACCATGAGATTATAGGAACCAGAGTATAGCCAGTGCAGACGGTAGCTGGGGGCAGCGACCACTTGCGTCTCTGGAGCATAAAACTGTCTCTTTATTCGGCAGAGATCGGGGAACTTCGCCAGGATTCGAGCCACCATCCCTCACTATGGTCTGTGCAGACCTCTCCCTCTCCTTTTCCTGTCCCCTGTGACAGTTACAACTTATTTAGTTAGTTAAAAAAAAAAAAAAAAAAGTGGTTCGCTTGATTGAAGGATGGTTTTGTTAGGTTAGAGTACTAAATACTAATTAATGTAATATAACAAGACCGTCCTTAAAATTAATAGAATTTCTTTGACATTTAAACTAGATCTAAGTAATCTAAACTGACGTAATGATGACAGTTTATAATTATTAAAGAAATAATTTGAAAACATTTCTGTGAGGTAAGTTATCCAATTCAATATGTGTACGTTGCGTTCATATCAACTATATATATATATATATATATATATATATATATATATATATATATATATATATATATAGTATATTTTAAAGTAAGTTTCAAGAATAGAAAAATTAGGACTTAATGTGACATCGTGTAGATAGTGATGAACCGTTGATTCATCTATATCGAGGGCCATGGAGGCTGAATAGTTAGACTATTCGCCTCCCCTCCCACCTAGGATCGTGGTCGGTCCCCGGGAATCGCGTCCGGACGACGCCGCGGGTTTTCTAGTTGATCCCCCGTTCTCCCGCTCTTTCATTCCGACGCTGTTTCATTGTCACCTCATGTCACCGCTCACCTGCGCTAAAGACCTCGATGTTGAGCGCTGATCAAAAGCTCATACTTACTCATTCATCTGTATCAAACATGTTGTGAAGAGGGTAGTCGTCGTAGTTGACTACGTGGATTGACTAGGTATATAGCAAGCTCGACAATTTTTCCCCAGTTGTAGATAAATTGTAGGAGTTCCTGCGGAAATTTTTCTAGGCTGCAAGAAGTAAATTGCATACAGTACCGAAATTCCTCTGCAATACGTTAGAACTTGTGATCGGAATTATGAGTAATGACCGGATATATTCGTAGGTTCACTGACTTGTAACCTAGCCTTCACGAATATATGCTTACTGAAGCAAATAACAGCCTCTCATTGGCTGCTCACTGTAGGTCTGCATTTAGTTGCTTCTTTGTTATTGGATCGGCGCCATGTAAGAAGCGTCAAATAAATGAATGGCCAACTGCGAAAGTTACACGATATTTTGCTTGGAATCTAGCTTGCGCCTAAACGAAAACGAGAATTTATCATATCTCTAATAATGAGTAGATACCTGAAATATTCGCGTTTTCATTTGGCTCCAAGCTATAATTCCAGCAGCTGTAAGTTCGTGCCACTTTCGCAATTGGCCCGTGACTTATTTGACACTTGCTGTAAGTCGCTTAGCCAATAGTACAGAAGCAACTAAATGCAGGCCCATATCACTGCGTCATCGAGCAGCCAGTGAGCAGATAATGTCTGCTTGAATACACATGTTCTTGTAGGTTATCCTACATGTCAGTGAAACCGCGATTTTTTCCCGTCTCTAATAATGAGACATAACAGGATGGGTTGCTTAACTTGTAGCAGTAGAGTAGCGCATGTAATTACAGCACCGTGTAACGTGTGAAGGTCAGTTGAATTTCTGCGTTCTACATAACGTGTCAGTATATAAAGGGTGATGCTAAGTATACATGTGTGTGTGTCTCTTGTCTGTAGATAATCTTCAGACTTGGTTTTATTAGGTTGTAAGTATTAGTACATTCAATAAAGTAGTTCTGTTGTTTATTTATGCTGATAACTTCCCACACAACATGTTAGCTTACTGAAAGCCTTGTATTTGATTTGCAGTTATAAACTTGCTTCGGTAAGCTTACTGCAAGCCTTGCATTCATTTGACTTAAGCTTTTATGTTGGCGTATGTATTATTTAACTTGACAAGCTTTCTTCAAGTGTATTTAAGAAAAATGTTTGCAGTTAAACTTCTTGCAAACTTGTGTTAATCTTGATTGCTTACAAGTTAACCTTAAGTGATGTTTAGTACGTAAGCTTGCAAAACTATAAAAAAATGTCAACTAGGCAACTTGCAGCACACTTGCTGCAAGCCTGCTTGCCAGCTTACATTTCACTTGATTTTGGCTTGCCATAGCAAGCTTACTCACGAGACTTGCTGCAAGCCTGAATCAAGCTTGCAGCAAGTTTATATTTCACTTTAATTTAACTTGCCATAGCAAGCTTGCTCAGAACTCTTGTTACAAACCTGAACCAAGCTTGATACAAAGGTGTATTTGACTTTAATTACACTTACACAGCAAGACTGGTCATGTGATAAGCTGCAAGAATCCTGTCCCCTATACTAAGATGATATTGCAATGAAATTTTCCTGAGCAATCTTAATTCATGAAATATTTTCTGTGCCGTCAATAATGATCGAACTTGAGATTTAAACTGAACTTTGTAAATGAACAAGCGCTTAAAAAAGTAACACTGTTTCATATGCTACCTAAAACAACTATTAAGATATTATGTACAACTACAAGTAAACTGATATCCTTACCGTTGTTAGTAAATTCACAAACGTCAGCATTTCCATAACAATGTTCGTTATCTTACAACCGACTCTCACTATTACACCACTTTTAAGTATTCGCAATAGTCCAGTGGTTAGCATACCTGCTTTGAAAGCAAGGGGTCAGTGGTTCCAATCTTGGCACAAGAGCCGAAATTTAATTTTTAGTAATTAACATCACAATTCGATGAACAAGCAATATTTAAGGTGTAAATTTGAGTGATAGTGAAAATATTGCAGAAAATAAAATTTTGATGTATTCTTCAGGCTGGCAAATTAAGCTTGCAGCCGTCTTGCAAATTAAGCTTGCAGCATGTTAGAAATGTGTAAACTAGGCAACTTGCAGCAGGCTTATAACAAGTTTATTGGCTTGCATTTCATGCTTGCTGCAAGGTTACTGGCTTGCATTGGCAAACTTGCTACAAGCTTGTAGCAAGTTTTTTCTGCTGTCTGGGTTGTTTTGAAAGGGACACTAACGGACGTTCTTGAATTAAGTATTATGTTTCTCGGGAGATTAAGACCTAGCTACACGAAACTTACAGCCAGTGTTGTGAGATGCATTGGAGGAGGGTTAGTTTCGCCACGAAGTAGTAGCATATCTAACTGGACATTTACCTCTGGGCATGGGTTTGTCGAATGCACAAGTCAACGTTCTATGTGATTGTAGTTAATTTAGGTGTGTGATGAAGACGTGTTGACGTGTGCTCGTACAGTAATAGAGGATAGGGAGCCAGACAGCGCAGTGCGGACATGTTTGCTGACAGCAGTGAGGTCTGTGCGAGGCTTCTAGGGTCACCTTGCCGCAGTTAGCGATCAAATATTTACTCAGCGAGTGTGTGTTCTCGCGCTGGTGGCTTGTCCCAGTATTTGGTCGGCAGCGCTCTCTCTCTCTCTCTCTCTCTCTCTCTCTCTCTCTCGACACCTGTCACATACAACAGCTACTCACTACTGCCATCGGCAACCAGCGGCATTTGAACTTCAAGGATCCTTCGTAACTGCGCTTCGAACGCGTTGCAGCCTATCACAGTAATTTTTGGAGCGAAACAGTTTTCTACGTCATTTTTGTAATTGGTATATTTGTAGCAGATATATTTTTCTTATTCTAGACATAACTTGTGAATGAATTTTGCTCTTATGAAATTGTTTTATCCCTCATAGTATTTGGTAATGACTAGGGACCGGAAAATTTCGCGAATTCAATGACCCGCATGCTAGATTCCATTGTCCTAAGCACATTCAAGCCCGTATATTTGTTCATTGTCCGCTGTTCCACTGAGTAGCAGCTAGTGGAATGAACAAATTGTCGTGGATTGAGTCCACACAGGATAGTACATTCTAACACGCAGGTCATTGAATGCGCGAAATTTTCCGTCTCCTAGTAACGTATGTCAGAATTTGCATTTTACGATTTTGTATGTGCCATTAAAACTAACTGACACACCAAAAAAAAAAAAAACAGTGAATAACGATGTTGTAGGCTTCAAGGTCTCCTATATAAAACATTCATTTATTTGTATTGAAAATATTGCACAAACTTGAAATTAATTTTTAAAAAGTTCAAGAATATTTTTACAAGCACAATTTTTTATTTTATTTTCTTATATCGGATGTGACCTAAAATACAACACAGTTATTCACTGTACATTTTTTCAACAATGAGCGATAAAATATTTTATAAGAGTAACATTTACTCGCAATGTGTGTCTAAAATAAGAAAAAAAAATGCATAAATATATGAACATAATTTTGAAAACTGGTGTAGACCTTGCCCTTTAAGAGGAGGTTCTAGCAAATTGTTTTTTTTTTTTTTTAAGTCTGTTTCTCCGTATACGCTTATGTTCTTAAATAACTTCTCTAGGAACACAGATTTTTTCCAGGAAATGTATAAAAACTTGTATCTGTATACGTCGCTTTTTACTATAGTCCTATCGTATATCATTAGAGTGTGAAAAAATACTTAAAGTGGCTAAAAATGTAATTTTTAGGAAATTGGCGCTCGGTCTCCTAAAGGCAAAAGAGAAAAACGTTTCTTAACTTCTGTGGTTCAATCCTTAGACTTTTAATAGGTGCGATAATAACAAACTGTTAGATATATAATTAGCGTGTTGTTGGACTACAACGTCCACGATCAGCCACAGGATATAAGGTCGACTATCATTAGTTCACCACTTGCTCCATAGCCTCTATGTGCTAGGCTCTCAACTGCCTCGAGGTAGTGGGTTTGTAACCCCAGGCGTGAACACGACTATTACATGTAAGTAGTTGTTCATATTATATGGGCAGGTGCAAGGAAATTAAAGAAACTGTTTAGAGATACATTAGTGGAACTACTTGCGACAAACTTTAAATTTTCAGCGATTCGTTTTACCAACACATGTTTCACTCGCTCTCAGTTTTGAATATCTCTTATATGCACCACGTATTATGCTGACTACATTAAGCGTTTTAACATTGTGGTGTTGCTTTAAATAAATATTAACCCACTTTTAAAAAGGCAAATAACGTTAAGGAAAAATCATTTTTACAACAATAATAAATTAAAACCACTTTGCTAAAGTACTAAGTAATCCTTGAAAATTATGGTGATCAAGCTTCAGCTGATCCATCAAGTAGTTTACGAGAAAACCAACATGAAGTTATGAAGGTAAGGTAATTGGGCCTTACGTCTCGTCGAAAGCGAGGTCAATATAGACGGTGACACAACTTGGTACAATGACAGAAGCTGGGAGAGGAGTCATCCATGGCCTCTGTTAAGAAACTGTCCCAGCATTCCCCTGAAGCTATTTACGGAAACTATGGCAAACTGAAATCAGGATTGCCGGAGCCAGGGATCGAACCCGAGTTCTTACGAATGCGAGTCTAGCGTGTTACCGTTGTCACCTCACTCTGTCGTGAATTTATGTCACAGAAAAATGTTGTACACACGCCATTGCAGCAAATGGTGTGTTTACAGAAAACTGCAGAATACGCACACACAAACAGGCAAATATAGATTTACCGTTTACCGGTATTATTTTGTGACAGCAGAGGCTCAGTTAGTGCAACTTAATATGTTCATTTTGTGGCCTTATGGTGGAAAACTAATAACTTTACATGCAGTGGTTAAATGTTGATTTTTATACTCAAATATGACTATTTATTTCTTACCAAACTGCCTTAAAATAAAACCTGAATAACACAATACCACTCCTGCCGTCAATAGCAACCTCAGATCACTGTAGTTTCTTTCGCATATACGATAGACCGAGATCATTTCATTGGCTAGTTTGGCTACAAGCTAAGAGAAGGATGCTCTTTGTTAAAACTGAAAGATGAAATGTTAGTTGCGTGCGTGAAGATACTCCACAGAGGTGGGGAGGAAATTGTCTCGTTAGGAAGACTATAATTATCTGAAGACTTGTTGGTGAGCGTTCATAGGACACGTCTGGGAGGATTATTACCTTGTTATATGCTTAGTTAATATAGTTCGTCGTGGTGGTCCGTGAAGTGACGGTGACGGTCCTGGGTATATACCTTGTAATTATGTTCGTGTCAAGTGATTTAACTATCGGCAGTCTTCAACGTGCGCCCAAAGGCGTAGGACACACTTTCAAGTTCAAGAGTCTGGTTGCCGGAGTAAGGTTTACCCGCGTCCAAGTACTCACGAGGATAGCTTCTAGATCAACTCCTCGCTAGCCTACCATCGAGTAGGGTAAGCGACTGTTAGCTGATGAAAGTCGCGATTTTGTGCAAAAAAAATGAGAATCAAAACTAGGACGCTACACAATGATAGAGAAGCGTAAGAATGCGTAGTGAAACAAATGTTCAACTCTACAAGAAATTAAAACGCATGTGGAAACATACGGACTTGAAACTTAAGCAACTAAAAAGTATTGTTCATGTAAGTTTTATGTTAGTTAAAAGTTAGTCTAACTTGTATTAATTGTTTAGTTTGTTATAAATACTGTAGTCTAGACTAGTACGGCTTTGCTATGGACAACCTGTATGCATGTAAGCAGCCACATAACTTTTGCATTACAAAATTCGGGTAATATTTTGCGAATTATTTTTTTTCGTACGTTTACTTTTTAAAGTGGTACTTTATGAATAGTATTCCATAATCTTTGAGTTCCAAATAATAATTTTAATTACACCGCATAAAGGCGATTTTAATCGTTAACCTTGAATTCTCAACGTGTAAAATTTATAGAAACAAAAATAGGCGAAAGACGAAATGCTCGATTACTATTGGCTACACGCAAACAAACGTACGTAAAAGTTCGGAGTCGATCATCAGCTCTCTTACGTTAGTGCATCATATCCGTGTCCGCGTGCCTTCCATTATAGAATAAACTCGAAATTCTGATACACGTCTTCTAGTCCGTGATACGTATCCGCTTCCTTATCTCTGTATAAAGGGCCTAAGTTAAACCAGAAGCACTTTATTCAGATTATTGACTAAACAAGAGCGAAAATAATATGTAAATAAAATAACTAGTAAAAGGTGTCTTGGGTCGTCGCATTTAACAACATATTTAGTAGGTACAAAATATGTAAGATATTTTGGTTCCCACCATCTAAAAAAACTGAACAGTATTACAGGCGCTTATTATAACTGTAGTGGTAGGTACTACATAATCACGTGACTGATAAAACCTACCCTACTGCGGTTCGTGAAGTTTTGTAAACGTCTCAGGCCTAGTGTTAACTGATCAGTACATATGTTTATTGTGTTTGGCCAGAGGCATGGCCGTCTTCAGTAGATGGCCGGAGTCTTGAATGTGGCAACGCTGCATCGGAGGCCTGTTGCCAGTCGCTCATTGGCTGCCCTAGTCAGTGTAGACGTGTACACGCCACTAAAGCTGCAGCTATACATGTTGCAGAGAATAGGGTGACCAATAAGTGACGTGTATAGATGCAGCTTTAGTGGCGTGTACACGTCTACACTGACTAGGGCAGCCAATGAGCGACCGGCAGCAGGCCCCCGATGCAGCGTTGCCACATTCAAGACTCCGGCCTTCTACTAAAGACGGCCATGCCAGAGGTGATGGGACGACCGCAGTACTATTTGCACATTATTAAATGCAGTCGTGTATAGTATTAAAGTTACATGAGGCGAATCCAGTTAACGTATTAAGTACGAGTGTAGCTACGCGTCGCGTTAGTCCATAAAAATTGCTGTAGCGTACTGATTAGAGAACTTGCATCCGGAAACTTATACTTGGGTTCCATTCCCGGTGACCCCCTCCCTCCCCCCCCCAGGTGGGAACGTGCATACAACTTCTACCAAAAGTTTAAGGACACCATTATATTCAACGAACGTAACATTTTGGTCTTATACACGTGACCTGATTGTTAATGATACAGGAATAAGTATTTCAAGATATGTTCAGTGACTAGCGCCTAGAGGCTAGGTGGATGCATTCCTAGACCACAGAATAAATAATGCAAACAGAAGCTAAAAGGAAAGTTTTTTCATTGTTGTTATCGTACCAGCTCTCGGGGCGTACATGAATGTAAACAATACCACGTGGATTAGGAACAATGGTTTATATAACCACTTGTAGTGCTTCAGATACTGTAATTAGTTTGTATATTAGCGTATTTTTTAAAAATTGTAAACATGACGATTCGAGGCTCTACATCACATAATAACTAAGTCTATTAGAAGCTACATAATATAACTTTTTAACCATTGTTATTGTACCTGCTCTCGGGGCATACAGGAATGTCAACTAAGCCATACGGAATTTGAGACATTGGTTCAAACAAACGCTTATATTTCAAGAAATACTGTAATTTGTTAGTAGCTCATTTACATATTTGGAAATGGTAATTGTGACGTTACTTACGTGTCAATTTCCTCACAAATAATAAAATAAAGCCTATTAAACTTCAAGGTAACCAAACTTCTGCGAACTTCATTGTCATGGAAATCCAAAGAGAAAACGAATACGACAAAATTCACGTCTTGTCGCTTCTGTTACTACTTATTTATTCTATGACTTAGACCTTGAACGCACAAGGTACTTCTACCCAGACAGCCACCATAATTCTACTATATGTTAGGACGCTCAGTGTTATTAATTTGGCAAGAAGTAAATCTCATCGCTAGCTGGTGTTTATTGTTCTTAAGTATTGTTCGGTATTTCGCACAATTTATTTCTCTCCATTAGCGCCAGCATAACTTAGACCTTGTACTAATAGCGGTGGAAATTATCTCTTACCAACTTGTCGGTAAGAAATTCTGTTGTTTACCTTACCTTAGGTAGAGATAATCTTATCCGTACATAGTATTACTTCAAGTCGTTGCTACAAAGCGCTGACCACAATGTCTCCATTCGTTATACTCGTTATCCCACTTAAGCCGCCGGCAAACCATAATACCAATGCTAAGTGTTATGAATACCAAGAGCCTCACCTGGAGGACAAGCTGGTGGTGACGGCAGTGCTGTTACGTCAGTAGTTTCTCAAGGTAAGGGCCTCAGGGATTCTCCTTATTTGCACTTGAGAGCAGGAATATAGCGTAAGACACCGGGAGACACGGGGTCTACCAACTCGCCGGGATGGTCCTGGTTCGAAACCCACATCGTGCTGACGGTGAGGTGTCCAAGGTCACCCAGCTACCAGACGTAACATAACGTACGTTCAATACATCAACACAACTGTGTAGTAACCTGTATTGTTAAACCATGTGGAGTAAATCCGCACATAATTTTAAGAACATCGTTTATTTAACTATCTGGTTTTTAAAACAGAGTAGTAAGCTATCTGATGTACGACGTTCGGCTTGTTTTTTATTTTTTAAATATATATATTTATTTATTTAGTGTTTCTGCGGGTGTTTAGTCGTCTATTGTTGCTGTGTGCAAGTTCTGGATACTATGTTACTAGATAATGAAAGAGTTGCAAGTATTTTTGTCCGGGTAGCACGTCGTTGCTGTCCTCTCGGGGCGGACCGATACTTATGTCGATTTGTCGGTATGGCTCTTAAGCAATACGGTCGCGCGCACGGAGCCCCGGCAACTAATTGGAATA
>PNEQ01124063.1:27936-52877 GCA_003012365.1 Medauroidea extradentata | reverse complement strand
TTCCACTAGGTTTTCTGGTATTTTGTACTGATGACATTTTGTATTTTCACATATGAAAAATTCTCTAAAAATTGCACGACCTACATAGAAAATACTTGAGAAGACGTGCAGGTCGCAATCATAACTGCAAAGGAGAAAAAAATAGGCCTATTTATAATACATTTATAGAAAACAACATGGATAGGTAATTTGGCAATAGGTAGGTAATTTGGCATGGATAGGTAATTTGGCAATAGGTAGGTAATTTGGCAGTAGGCTTAATCGCACTAAACCCAACATACACATATTAAAAACACTTCCCTGCACCCAAATATAATAACCAACACTAATAATCTTAGGAAAACAAATTATAACTGCTTTTTATTCCATGCAGTTTTCACATGTATCAATAATCAACACAGGTTGTTAAGAAAAGAAGGCAATTTGCTAAGGTCATAGCTTGCACAGATGAAGAAAAAACAAATCGGTCATAAAATCATGAAAAACTACGTTTCACGTACTTTAAATCACATATAAAACATTAATTATTACTTACGTGCATGTAATTCACGCTATTTAATTACACACTGAAGATTCATACACATTTATTAGACACAATGATACGCTACACAACGTTTATACAATTTCTCCCAGTTAAACCCACGCTTACTAATGTGACAGCGAGGGCTTGCTTTGCAGCGGACAGCCGATGCTATCTACCGGCCAAGGGACAAACTTCTAGCAAGGAAGGGAACATCGCAGTGTTCAAATGAAAAATTGCTGCGAAGTTACCTGTGCTGCAAAATTACCTTACCTTACCCTATATGTGAAGTAATCAAGCTAGCAGATGTAGACTTTACTTACATGGTAGTGTAATGGGTTGTTCAAGTTTTGTATATATGTTATGTATAAATTGAAATGTAATCGTGATTTTAGAATATATAAACATACTTTGTTTGATATTATTTTCATAAGGTAAAATTTTTAAAAATAATAAACACTGTCTCATACCATTAACCTAAGAGAAATTCAGTCTGTAAATTTATAAACACTATAAAAAATATAGATGTACGTATGTGAATTTTGCTAGTGTTCCCAGCACACGCTGTCTGTAACACGTCTCGCTGTACAATACTAAAGTTGGAGTTTTCCATATTGTCCATTGAGTAAAGTATGCATAGGAAATGTAAAATTTACACAGACCCTTCTCATAAATACACACAGGCACTACACTTAGCTGTATTTATTATTGTATTTTTAATTGTATTTATAATTTTATCTATAATTATATAGTATGTTATGTAAACCTTACCTTACTCATATATCATTTATCTTCGATAGGGAATATAATACCAAGGGTAGTCTAAATTTGTGTGTCATATTATAGTATACTTGAATTTACTCTTTTGACAGTAACTAATCAAATTCATGATACCATATGTCTAACCAAATAATATGCACCATGTTATTGTACATATTATGAAATTTGCGTAAGTCACCTAATGCAGTTTCTAAAATGCTCCATTATTGTTCTCATGTAATGTTTTTCAAACTGCCTTTATTGTAAATTATTGTAATTTGCCATGAAAAAATCATATGTATGTAATGCTTTCTAATATGAGCCTCTGGCTCAGGAAGC
This sequence comes from Medauroidea extradentata, assembly GCA_003012365.1. Classification (NCBI taxonomy): domain Eukaryota; kingdom Metazoa; phylum Arthropoda; class Insecta; order Phasmatodea; family Phasmatidae; genus Medauroidea; species Medauroidea extradentata. Next base: position 51,259 of record PNEQ01124063.1, on the reverse strand, counting down.
CTTTCAACAAAGAAATACATATTTTTGAATAATTAATTAATTTTATTATTTTAACTTGCTTTATTTAATTTTTACGTATTCATTGTACTGCTATTATTGTCTCTATGCAATGAAAATGTGTTCTCCATACAGAAATTTTTTCCAGAATTATTATGTGGGCAGCGTAATGATTATATGTCCTTTCTGTATTAGGTCATATTGCAGATTTAACTTAATTTACGACACAAATTCAATAATGTATACTATACTTAAAATTAACATTGCTGTCAAAATATGTGACGAAATTATACATATTAGAAGTTTGAATTTTTTGTGTGGTTATTTAAGAAAGATTCTGTTGGCGATTCTCTTTATTTAATACGATTGGAAGGCTTAATTTTTAGTTTATAGTCCATGAATGAACGGAAGAAGAATCAGGATTTGACATTTTAATTAGTGCAATTTTAGTACCAACTGCCATTGTTAGTTTGACGATCCCCTTCTTAACAAAGGAGTAATTATCCCTAAACCAACCCACGTGGTCGCACGTTTTTACAACTACCGAGCATACGAGTGACTTAAAATAAATGCAAGAATTTTCTCAACTCAGTAAAAAGTGTTGTGTACGCGAATCTAGCACCTAAATGTATTAATGGATGTTATATAGCCATGCGTGTGTTGACCTAGGTCAAGCACGTGGCCAGTGCTAACAAGACAGAACCACACGGCTCGCACAGCAGACAATAACACGCCAAACTATATTTTTAGAAGGGTGTATGTTAATTTTAGAACACATTAGTACTGTTGTAGTGTGTAAGTATATTCACCAATATTAATCTATGTCAAACATACAAGTTCACCAAAAACTCTGGCAACTCCAAAACATGACTAAAGCAAAACAAAAGACTCAAAACATTACAGAAACATCACCCCACATTACAGTGTATGAGGGTGCATTGTTTTTTCAATAGTAAATTTAATTTATTTCACTGTATATGGCGTGAATGAGAGGTCTCGACCTCTCGCCTGCCGCCATGTTCGGCAGTACAAGCTTAGCGGGCGTAGGGGGTGCACAAGCGTTGCGTCATGGGGAAGCTTGACCACTTGTATAAACCACAGTCACTGCAATAGTTATATTTTCTTGGAACCTTTTTTTCGTACTATTGCTCTCCCCATGATCGCCACCCATCCTAGTCGACTCACGGCCACCAGGTCTTAATTCACCACGTAAGTTTTTCGTGGCTTCTGCCTGGTTTCGTATTTGCATCAGCCACTGACCGGCTCTTGAGTCAGGCCCGCTTCAGCGCCATACAAGTTTGATGTATAGTGCTAAATTTCATGTGAAATACATCACCATTACATCAACATGTGTGCAACTTATTTCACCATCACGTAAGTACCTGGGCCCAGCCTTCTCTGGTGCAACTTAGTGTCGCCTTGTAGTGTATGTATCGGCCTTTGTGTGAGGAGGCAGCCGCGTGGTCGTCGACCCAACCCTGAGAGTACAGAGACCCGTGTCCGTCCTGGCTAGTTTTAACACCCACGACGGACTGCCTGCATCCTATAACGGGTATTATTACTTAAATTTAAACCACATGTGTAGAATCATACCCAGCTAGGGTGTTCCGACACGCCATCTCATCCTCACATCTATTGGTCACGTTAAGTTTCTAAACTACTCTATTGTATGTAGCTGTTCAAGGCACAGAGAGAAATTTTGAATCCTCGGTTATTATTTTCTGTTAGTCCCCTGCGCCTCGTGGGCCAGGTTGGACACGCCCACGCAGCCAACTTTGTCGGCTAATTCTTTTCATGCTAACTTTTCAGGTGCTTTTCTTTAATGTAATTCCAATTTAAATCTGTAGTGTTTTGTGTGTATAAATAATTCCTTAAACAATTTTAATGTTTTCAGTTTTCTTTTGTGTCGCATAACTTAAAAATATGATAAATTCGTTAGTAACTGAAAATCACAAAAAACTTTCCCACAAATCAAATTTGGAACACTAATCCGCAAGTACTCTAATGTACTACATGTTGTGTCACTCGTATTATGAATTTTTGTAATTCTTTGTAAAATTTTAGCATTTTGTACGTCTTTTAGTTTTTAATAATTCTCAGTATAAAATAAAATACAGTTTCCACAAAATTGCCACTGACGAGTGTTTAGTGGTTACCCGGAATATTTGCAGGGAAGAAAACTAAATGTTTATCTGATGTAATTTAATAGGTATCATATAAAGTAGAACTAGAAATGCGCACTTCATTTTCACTTGTATCTTTCAGCACCAGTGCCACACTTGCATCAATAACACGATATTGAGATCCACTGTTTTCCTTTCAGTATGTCATGTAGGTGATTATGTGTTATGCTGTATGTGATTAGAACCATACACGTGTACAGTACTGCTAGTTGGCAATACACTGGAATATATGATAATGGTCTTAAACTTCCATCCCACAACATGAGCCTTGTAATTTACCTTCTTGGTCAGTTTCTTTTTTATTGACCACTTTGGCGACATTGCAACTGCTCGTTTTTTTTTCGATTTGACCGCTTCGAAACGTTTGAGACATATCTAAACATGAAGTGTGTTTCGCATGTACCCTAACCTCCCACTCCTTTTTAACAATCACAGCACATGGGTCACCTGTATTTAAATCATTAAAACATGCACTGTAATTTATTTTTTAAGATGACTGCGGCTTCAGGATCGGTTTCTTTTTCCTGTTCGTCACCTCCTTCGGAATTACATGAATGAAGGTTTTGCAAGTGTTTTGCTCTCGCACATTTAATTTATATTGGAAACGACCTATTTTGTGCAGCCTTTTGCATTGAAAAATATTGTGCTTTACCTGGTGGAACTATTTTTCCTCGCTATCATTACTGAATATTTGTTTGCGAATCCGAGGTAAAATACTACATTTGGGTAAACGTCTCGCAATTTTTGACAATAAATTCCGCAAAAGGAAGTAACACGTACGAAAAAATTTTTTTGTCAAAATTTATGTGACACATGGGTTATAATTACATAGTACTTAACTCCTGAAGAAAATATTGATTGAAGTTTCCGAAATCAGTTTAAAAACGAGTTCTTCAGATTCATATTGTCCAGAGGGATTTTCACTTTTGTTCTCAAGAAGACTATGATCACTTATACAAGCGTTAAGAAAATTAAGTGCAGCAACCACTTTATGGGTCATGTAATTTGACACCAATACCATGTTAAATTTTTCATATATTTTTATCATCAACTTCACTGAACATATCAACAAACACATGCTGTCCATTATCGTATCATTTCTTTTACCAAAGATATTCAAGCACTTAATATTCAATTCAGTACGACGAAGTAGCTGCAGCAAAGTTTAACAATGTAAATTAACTGCAGACAAACACTGAAGCTCGTGTAGAAGCTCTGATAAATATTTAGCGATATGAAGTAATTGACATAGAACTCATAGCATGCAAGAGTCTTTTCATTAATGCTAGACTGAAGTAAACAACTATTCTTAAGATGATGGGCTATTTGCCACATTTTTGCATATGTAATCGGAATTGCAAGAAACACCCAGTCAGTGAGGCTGCATCATAGCATGATATTTATTAAAAATAAATAGTCACTATCGTGTTTCTTAAGTTGACAATAGCTGCATTGTAGAAACACTGCTATGACGTGGTGGTGATGGCCTAACAAGGGACCCCGTGCTATCAACATGTAATGTAGTGTGTGATTTCGTGATCTTTCACAGTACTTAAGGTAGCAATTTGGTGAGTCAATAATATCATTTCTTTCCTAATTATTCCTGGCAAGACATTAAATTCATGACTCGCTGATTTATTCTTTCAAGTTCCCTTGTTTCGCTATGTCTTCATCCGTTCGCCAATATTTTCTTTTTGCATTGTTGTTGGGTTCTTAAAAACCAATCCGTTCGTCCACGCTGTACACCCCTAAGTTAGTTAAGTGTGTTGATCACGACCCACATATACTGGCCTGGTTTTCATTGACAGGTCAGGTATGCAGCCTCACTGAATGACAATATTGTTTTGAAAGACCGGTCACAATGTTTACCTGTACATTTATGTAATAAAAAAAAGTGGGAAAACCAATTGTCTTTTGTAACCACTGAAATTTAAATACAAAGACAATATCAAATACATTCTGCAAGATATATCGGAATATGAAATGGATTCTACTGACTTCTGTGGGCTAGAATAACCTGTTGCAATTAAATAAATATTCTACGCAGTATTTCAGGCATGTAATTTGGTAATAAACGTATTTAACAGAACATTGTGTCTTGGAATAGAATGAAGTTTCTTTTTCTTGTTACCTTCGTAGTCAGTAGTTCTCAGATAACTTATATACAAAGCAGTTGCACATAGCACAATAAATATTCTTTCAAAGACAATTTAACTAATATTTTCAACACAAATGTACAGCCGAATACTAATGTCCACTTGTTATATTTTGTAAATATTATTTAAATTCCCATTGATGGAGCATAAAAATGACTTGCATACATCTGTAGACGTAAATGTTGCAAAGGTTCAAGACAATATGTAAATTTGTGTGTTATTGTGTTCTATTTCATGTGCATTTTTGATGCTTGTGGGATTATCAGGAAACACAAGAAAAACTATTTATACTTCTGCTCTTATTCAGCGAATTGAAACATGTGTATTTATACATGTATATATTTTACACTATCACCTTAAATGTATTCATACAATCCAGGTGGTTATCTACATGTGTTTCCAGATTCAGAAGTGCTCAACTGTAGATCCGTTGCACTAGCTCGGGCAGAGAAGAGCTAGGTATTCTGAGTCCAAGGATTGATGAACTATTAGAACTGTCAGCAGCTACAGGTGTGCTCTTGAAACATATTGTTGTTTGTCCAACTTAAGAAAACTGTGTACTTTATCATGCTTCTTACATTTCTCGTTACTTATGATGGAATTTACGCCAGACTGAGAAATATCGAAATGTGTTTACATAAATTAAAGAAGACGAAAATAAGTCTTTGCCATTTCGTTGCCACATTTTCCATTCTTAACTTTCCAAACGTGCATCCTGAGATTGTCAAAAGCTCTTTCACACAGCGCGTGAGTGAACCTCGCTCGCACATAGACACAGACCGCCGACCCTTCCTCACACATGGGGCAATTGTACTCGATCACACAGTCTGAATGCGGCAGATGATAATCACGTAGGTCGATCGACTCAGTCTACTGTACCTATTGTACCTGTGAAAAGGGAAACGAGGAAAAATGAAGTTGTAGGTGCGTCCACTGACACAACAAAGGAGCCAAGTATGAACCTTTTCTGCAATCTTTCACGATTTGAGAAAGGACGAACTATAGTTTTTCAATTATTTTCTAATGTCAGTACCGACGTTTGAAGAACTACTGCACAAGTTGTATGGTCATTTATCTCGGCAAAATACGATATAGATAACTGGCCAGCAGAAATATCTTTATTGATCTCCACCACACGTATGCACACACGCGCGCACACACACATATAGAATAGTTATGTCCTCTGTATGTGGAATAGTAGGTAATGTCTGTACAATCATTTGGACACATGCGAAAGGAATGCATTCCGGACCCGACCACCGAGGCATTAGAAGATATTGCTGTGATTCAATACTTATCTCCCACATTGTGCTGAAAGTGTCGATAGAATCCATATTCAATTGATTAAGTCACCAGGAAGTGTTTGAATTACCGACGTTTTTACACTATAACAGAAAAAAACTGGCCAAGCCATACAACGCTTACAGACGGCCATCTAGAGTTCACTGCCTTCTCGGTTCCCAGCTTCTGCTTTGGGTACATCACCACTTGAGTCAAACTCGCTGTTGTTCAACCGCACACAAATACATAGAAAACACAGGTTATATCCTAAACATACCGCTCGCTGTTCTTCAACTATAAAGAATATTTTTCTATAGTGTTAATGGCTGTAACCGACAGTAATTATAGGTTTGTTTTCGTGGATGTCGGTTTGTATGGAAAGGACACCAAAGTAACAATATTTTCTGAATCTTCCCTTTGGTATGTTATTGTAACAGACAAATTCAAACTCACTCAATCAAAACCACTGTGCGGCGATAAGGAATGATGGAGCATTTGGTTTGCACACAAATCTTATGCTGCCGTGTGTTGGGAAACTGCAGACTTTTGAAAGGCGAATATTCGTCTACTGCTTGACGAGATCCAGGCGGTATGTTGAATGCAAATTCGGGATTTTGTCTAATAAATGGAGGGTTTTCCATAGACCTCTGAACGTTGGTGTGGCATTAGCAACGAAAATTGTCCAAGCATGCTGTGTCCTTTAAAATTTCGGTTATCTGAGAGATAGACACCCTTCCTTTAAGTCGACTGGAACATACCACGTCTGCATCATTGGTACGAGATAATATGGAAGCCAAAGACGTCCGGGAGAAATTCGCAGAATATTTCGTACATGATAAGGGTTCACATCCTTGCCAATTAAATAAAATATAAACTGTAAAGGACACAGTACTAGTTGTATTTGTAGACAGGCTTTCTTTCAGAGGTTTTTCTTCTGAAATATGCCAGGGCGGGGGGAGAGGGGGTGGCGTAGTAAGAGTACGAATAAATTTTGTCAATTATTTTTGGGATCATGAACATTAAATTTATATGTAACTATAATATTAAAAATCAAAGCAAAATTAAGGTAAATATTCAAATGATAGGTATTTATGTCTGTTCTGCGCTGGTGCATATGGTAGGTTAATGAATTATTTTAAAATAGCTGTTAATCATAAAGATAAAAACAACAGTCCCTGGAAAATACACATCACAAAATGCCCACCAATAAAAACACTGAAGGTGGCACACTATTAACAAACACACGAAACCAGAGAAAGCTGTTGTAGACAAACAAAAACAAAGTGAAGCAAAGCACGATTAAATGAAGGCTGGGCTACCATACACAATAGGCAAAGAAAAATAATTATTTAAATAACTAAATTGGCTCTCCCGTTATAATAAACAATATACACCAGAGGAAAATATAACTGAGAAGTTTTTGGTTACTCAAAATAGTTATTTAATTTTCACTGTAATATTAAATATTTCGTTTTGTTTTTCTTTTGTTTTCAAATAAAGTTCACAAAAATAATTGGCATAGATGGATAGTCCGTTAGTGCTGCAATTGTACTGAAAATATTAAAGCCCAAATCTTGCATGCAAAGGTAATGTAAATAGTAAATATATTAATGTAGTAATAATTTTTTTAAACTCACTATCAAATTATCGAAACAATAAATGCCCATTTTATAGGCTAATACTGCACATCCAAATCAGTTACATAAAAAATTAATTAAAACAAAATTATAGTTAAATTGGGTGCATCTGTTAGGTCTTATAAAATTTTATGTTGATGTTAAATTCAAATTAATTATTAAACATGTACAAAAGGTTACATTTAAAAATAAAGGTAAGGGTGACAGCTCTTAATTTAGAGATAAAAAAAAAAAATACAAATTTTGTTGCTGCTTGTCTTTCAAAGTCCCGCAGTAGAAAAGTACAGCACGCTGGGATGACTTTATATTTCCCAGTTACAATGGAGAAACAAAGAAGGTAAAATAGTTCAGATTGACTGGACTTATGTAGTTGAGATTACAGATCAGCTCATTAATAGTCCAGTGTTTGAATCGGCCAGAACGTAGATCGGCCGTGACATTAATAGGCCAGAACGAGAACCCTCACAGACGAGGGCGAAGAGAACCACTTGACGGAATTACAGATGTAACAACCACAATATATGATTTAAAAAATGTAGAGCTACAGTTTTTTTACTGCATAAAAATATATATGTTGCTACATTATGTAAAGTAAATTATGGCAACTCAAGTGCCAAGATCTGCCGAAAAGACAGGAACACTTAACACACTTAATGTGGTGGTTGACAGCAAAGTCTAAAGAAATGCAACAGAAGAAGCTGCAGAAACTTTGAACAATCGAGCATCGAAAATTTTTATTTCGTACCAACATCGGTAAAGTGCCCGTCGAAGCTCAGTAACATTCGACAATCACGTGATCAGAATCGCTAAACTGCATCGAACTTACGTGGTGAAATACTGAAATCACACACTGCAGTGGTAGCAGCATGTGGCATGAAGACGGAGGTAAGACAGTAAGACAGAGCAAATGAAAGAGGAATTTGAAGCTCAGCAGCTACTGTCCTGCTAAAAATAAAAAAAAAAAATAAAGCGTGACTAGATTAGGCTCGAACTAATGTTACAGGAAGAAATAGCTGTAATTGAAAGTAAACTTTCTTAAATATCATTAATAAATTAAAATTGCCTGATAACAGCTAATTATTCTTAAAATAAATAAAACAAGTTTATAACAATGCAACAAAATAATTAGTCTGAATTTAGGAAATAAATAAAATATTTAATATGTATGTTAAAGTAGTGTCGTATTTCGTGCGGCACAGTTTACAGTAATCGAATACGACGAATTTTTTTTCGCTGTTAACAAATCTGCAGTTTTTTTCAACAAAGTCTTAAGTAGAATTCTCAGGAGGCCCAGTACTTAACCTCGTGCAATGTAATAGAGTTCCTGGAAGCATTCTTTTTCTTTTTTTGTTAAAAATTCTGTTCATTGTGCTGAATGATTTTTCCACCGAAGCTGTTGTCAGAGGAACAGTAAAAATAATTTCGGAGAGCTTTTGTCAACACAGTAGCCCACGCCAGCCTCCAGAAGTTTTGTCGCTGGACTCTCGTCTACTTTAAATTCCCCTCTCTGAAGCATGGACTGTATAATAAATTGGAAGGATTTCAAGTCTGCGATTACACCTTCGACGTTGAGCATTGGAAAGTTTGCGCAAAACTTACCCATTTCGCTGTCTTTTTAAATGTAATATCGACCGAAAGGTGTCAAAGTGACTTGAAAATATCTGGATATCTATAGATATGTCGTTGCATCGGTTTTCAATTACTTGAACACTTTCACCGAATGCATAAAAAATCTAAACTTAACACAACACATTTGTTTGCACTGTTCCATACATTATTTGAAATCTAAGATCAGTTAGTACATATATACTGTTCACAGTAAAGTGTGCATTTTAATCTCTGAGACAGACAACCAATAAGTATACATTTTATTGTAGCCTTAGACTTTCGAGTATGCAGAAATATACACACTGTGCTTGTCGCGGTGTTTGCTTTAACAACTGGACGAAGGATATGAATTAGCTGAAATAAAGATGTAAACAAGGCTTCATGTAATACTTTACTGTGAACCACCTATACCACTTGGTTTAATGGCATCTAAATTTGTTAGTTTCTCTCATTGCGATTAAAATGACTGCAGTAATATTACTTCAATCGCCTTGCTATCACTTCACACCGCCTCATAAACCAGCCCTTGAGGTGTCACTTTGTTACGAAGTGCTTGCACAAACCGCCTATTGCATCAAGCGCAATTTTGTCATGCCCAGTAGCAGAAAAAATCTATTTTCTTTCAACAGTTTGAATATTTTTACATAGTTCATAGAATTGAAACCTATTTTTGAAATGTCCAGCTGCCCTATCTGTAATGTACACGATTGAACTCAGTTCTAATTGGCAAAATTTTGAAATTTCCAGATTTAAAATCTTTTAAGCACAGAGACCGTAAGCAGAGTCATGAACTGTATCATCAGATACAACAACGAAACTTTTTATTTCTGCACTATAATATGTAACACAGGTAAAAGGTGAAAGCTGATCAGTTTGCCAGTGGTAAGTTTGGATTTCGTCTGCTAATACTACTGACCAATTCTCAGCAAAGTCAACATGTAAAACAAGAGCATTACTTTGTTAAAAAGAACTTCTTGCCTCAACTATTCCTTCCCTTTGTATTTTTCTAATATAACTGTGAGGAATAGCTTTCATGTTCCAGGAAATTATTTACAGATACTGTTTTTTTTATGAGGTCACCATGTTCCCAAATTGCAAATGTAACTTCTCCTTCATCCAAGTCAACATTTTCAACAGTTAATGTTTCTGTGCCAGGACAGTCACCACACTCCTCGAGCCAGCAATCTTCATTCCTTGTTTCGTCACACTAACACTTCAGCAAAAGATCTTCCTCAATTTTGTTATTTGTTGCATTTCGAAGAGTTACACATATTAGTTTCTAGTTACTGCAGTAAATACAAGAACATACTATTTGTTCATGCCGAATTTCCACCCACCTTGGCCGTAGGGCATAAAACTTTGAAAGACCCATTTTTAGAAGGGTTATTTTTTTTAATGCATTGTACGCCTCTGTGATGGACCTTGTCATAAATCTTCTAACTTTTTTTTTACTTTCTCACCATTATTATCTTTTATACAAATGACGTATTTTTTATTTGGACTTTCCATTGAACAATCTTTACTATCTTGTAGGTAATAATATAATGCTAGAGTTTGTACCTGTGCAGGTAAAGGATGTCCACTGTAGGGGTCAGGTACAGCATAAATTCCCTTTTCATTTGTTACTCTCCCTTTACAATTCCCAAGGTTTCCCCAAGTTCAGTACTAGTTACGAATTACATATTTATGTTTGGAGACCAACACAATTTATCTTTTAAGTAAGCATGGAGACCCTAATAAAGTAAAAAAAAATTGCATTTTCGAACAATTCTAGAAATGGTTACGGGCAAAAACACACTATCCAACAAAATGCATGCTATTAGCAGATGATGAGACTATGAACTGACAAATTTTCAGATTTTTAAACAAGTTTTTTTTTTTTTTTTTTTTTTTTTTTTTTTTTTTTTTTTTTTTTTTTTTTTTTTTTTTTTTTTTTTTTTTTTTTTTTTTTTTTTTTTTTTTTTTTTTTTTTTTTTTTTTTTTAGTAATTGTCAGTCAAAAATGGCACTTATGTCAAATTTTGCAAAATTGAAAATGTCATGTTAATAATTGCATGCATCCTAGAACTAAATACAATTTTTTTTCTGTAAAACTATTGTATTGGGTTCCTTAAAACCCTTATAACATTAATTTATGTGATATATAACCAAATACAATAAGAATAACAGAGCAAATGAAACAAGAATGACACATACAATTTCACTGAAATGAAATACATAAGTACACTAAATTGACAATGTCTACTCAAAGAACCCATCACTCGGTGGGCTGAAGAATACTTCCCAGTGGCAGCCAGCTCTAGATGGGCATTGGAGCCATCCACATCTGTGTGTACATTGGCAATTGTCTTCCACTCCGAAGTGCACACAACATATATTCTGTTCTTCTTCCTCAGCATGTCGGCCAAGTCCCGAGGGATGTCCCTGAGCTGTTCTTCATGCCGGTAGATGTACTTTCCATCACGAGGTCCCTTGGTTGTCCCGGTTTGAAGAATTTCGAGGAATTTGTCCCTAAATGTCACCGTCCTCTTCCCCGAAAAGGCAGGAACAGAAACTACCTGTCCAGTTGTGCCAGCAAGGTAGTTTGTCATGGAAGCTCCTGCAAAGCGTGTGTAGTAGTTGAGCTTGATAGGGTTGAACATGATGCTCCTGGATTTCTTTGGGAGATGAACATCTTGTCCATGTCTCTTCGAGTGGCCCATTCGTGTGTGTCACTGATTGCCGACAGGATGCACAGATCTTCGTGCCAGCTGTCGAACATAGCATGTAAGACAGCCTCCAGTATTGTCAGGATTACATTTTCAAAAAATCAATAATTTCATGTAATTTTTTTTTTTTTTGTAAATCCAAGAATTTGAAACTTTTGTTGTAAAATTTTGGAGTTGTTCCCCCTTAAGGGGTCATTGTAACTATACCACACTGTTGTTCGATATAATCCTTACAAAATAAAAAATCTTAGGAATAAGTTAAATAGTTTTGAAGTACTGCTCATTTTAAAAACATATGTTTTTTTCCACTTCTAATTTTTTGCCCAGCTTCAAAAGACTATAACATAGACAAAAATGTTTGGAGGTGATATCCTATTAGCATATTTCTTATCTCCAGTGGTTGTAACTGCTGTAAATTGTTAATGCAGTTCTGTGATAATGACCTACATGCCGCTGCGTGAATTGAAATGGAATGGCTCTCGATTGTTGTACATTGTGTGTAAGCTATTTTTATTCGTACCACTTTCCATATCGTGTAAGAAGTGGTCTTTTTAACCAAATTAAAACTGAGCTGTTAAAAAATGTAAATGAACGATATTTCGCACTAATAGTTTAGTTTAACCGTTCTGAATTTACAATGTCCGGGCAACACATGGAAACTTCGAAAATGTTTCGAAAAGCAATAAAATTGAAAACATTTATACAACAGAAAGAAAAATAAAAACATAAAATATGTATGTACATATAGTTTTATGAGAACACTCACAACGTGACATGCAATAATATAGTCAAGAAAATTGTTTCTACAGATGCAGATAACTCAACTAGAGAAAAGCAGACAAGGTTACAAATTATTAATTTTTAGATATCTGTTGATGAATTGGAGAAGGTAAAAATTGTATTTAAAAAATCCAAACAATTTTGACTAATGTTGCATTCAATATTTATTGTAATTCTGCAAAGAATTTTTTGGTAAAAGAATTTTCAATTGTTGTAAGTAGGCTACAAAAATTTACACTGTACATAAACCTATTTACTAAGATCAGTGACACATTTCAGTATTTCACAATTCACATTGTTATAAAAAACATAATTTAATTTTCATGTGTATGATAGTATTTAAATTACAATTAGAAAAATTGAGACGCTCCGACACGTCTCATGTTGGTGAACTGGCCCCTATCGCAACACGTTCCAGAGGAAATTCATAATTTACGTCGCCCGACCATCGTGATGGACAAGAAATCCCTAAGTTGTGTAAGGAGACGTTGCTGTTTACCTGCAGAAAGTCCTGTCATCGATGACTGCACTGGTATGGGGTCCGGTGTGCCTCTTTGCCTATTCTGGCGACGGCGATGCGATGGTCACTTTCAACGTCAACGTCTCCTGCGGGACCATAAGTGGGTTCAGCTGCAACCTTGTGTCAAGAATTTCGACGAAAGACTGCGAATTCAAGTTGGTGTCCAGTCCTCCCTGGGACGTGATGTCACAGTTCGCAGTTTGATTGTCTCCCTACTTCTCTTGCACCTGGTGGCGCCATCATTAAGGAAGATGGCGAGTGTGTAATTCTATACTGCTAAAGAAGACGCGCTTGCGCCGATTTAAACACTTTTTAATAATTGGACGCTTTGTGAAAACCTAAACTGACATTTACCCCTCCTCAAATTCAGTGTTTTGTGTGGGACAGGATAGGAAAAATTAAACATCTAAATACCGGCATAGATCCCAGATCTGAGAGATTTGGCTCTCATCGGAAGGACACTATGCTACTCCAAGGTAAGTACTTTCTACACTTTGGCCCATCTGGCACACTGTTTACGTGCGAGGGCACAATACTGTAAAACACGTGGATACTAGGGTAGCACTGTTAGGGTTATTGTCTTTCTTTCGTTGTTGACGATATGTGGTAATGTAAAGTAATGTAAAGTAATGTAAAGTTTTGGCCTTTTCGGCAATACATAAGAGTAAGAGTACAATTGCTATGGAAATGTTAAACCTATATTCAAGTTGTATATGTTGTTGGAATGGAATATAAAAAATATATTTTTATAAGAATATGCTCTCTTTCTGTTTGCAAAGTATGGCCCAACAGTTCTCTGTCATTAGTCATTTCTTTATTTTTCTATGATTTATTTTGAGCAAGTTGTACTTGTACCATCTGGTATTTTTAGAGGGGCTACGGGCCCAATGGTAACATCCTTTGGTTACAAAATATGTGTATATCACAAATGTTGATGTAGTCACTACATAATCTTGGTAGTCCAAGACATAGAACTTCAGTTAATTTTAGCATGTAATAGAAAGAGAAATGGTAAGCATATCTGGTTCTGGGAATAATAAATACATAACTGTTAAAAAAACTGTAATCTTAAAACTAAGTTTACAACAACACCTTCAAATTTGGATTCACATTTATGACAATAAATAAAATGATCGAGTAAATAACATGATAATATGTGCAGGTAGCAGAATAATTTACATGAACTTAATGTAGTTTTTTGTAATAATGTAATAATGAGATTATATAAATAGCACACTTGAGCTCATATTCAAAGCCAATTATGCTAGTTACAAAATGTACTCGCGAACACAATTTATTACACAGATTTAAACGAAACATCATTGTTACAGGAGGATTGTAAGCACAGTTCTTCGTGACAATATTGGAATAAAGAGAGCTCTTTTAATTAGTCTGTTTGAGCTCACAGTTACAGAAATCAAAATAGTAGTACACTGAATACAATTTTTTTTTCAATTTTAGAGAAAATAACTACCATAGCACTATCAGAAACTTGGCGAACACAAAAAAAAATTGCCTGTATGTTAGTCTCAATATTCAATAAGTATCATCAGTGTAATTAGGCCGTTAAGGGCATTGGTGCATGTAAACAGAAAAATTGTTAAAACTTCGCTTGGTGCTGAGTAGAGCGGCCACTGTGGGTTGCTTCAAGTTGCATGTCCTGACAATATTTGTACCTGCAACTGCGTTCATGAGACATTTGTGAATATTTTAGACGCTCACGTACACTGTCGGAATGCCCACTACAGAACACTGGTTTACGTCATGGCATTATTTAGAAATAAATTGACACATATTTGCTTATTCTTTTGAGATACATATATTACAGATTTGAACAATAACAGTTGCCTAGAGTAAATAAAAGTTTCGCAATAATATGAAAAATTTTTGTGACATTATTTTGTGGTTATTTTACAATCTATGGGAAAGCCATTCAAATTTGATTCCATTTACCTCAAGACATTCCCCTGTATGTGAAGTAATGCATATTCTCTAAGAAGTGCTTATTTTAGCAATGAATTCATGAACACATACTTCACGAAGTAAAACTTAAATAATCATTACTTATATAGGCCAAGTTGTACTTCGTGAAGTAGCCAAATAAGTATCGTTACAATATCAGTACCAACTCGACACAACTGAGTTTGTATTTTAATTACAGTAGTCGTCTAAAGTAATTGAATATTTGGTTACATTTGACTGTCACTTCCACTTGAAATTACTTATATTTTACTTTAATTTCTCCATGTGGTGGCGGGGTAGAATACTACTACAGCCGACCCATGCTTGTCATACGAGGCGACTAATCGGGGTGCGGTCGGGACCTGAAACTTGTATGGACCTTCATCTTCTACTATCTCATCACCCTTTCTCTCTTTTCATCTCAACAGGTCCTACTGTATATTCCTTCTCTTTATCATCGTCTGAGTCCAGGACGGTGTTTCTTCTAGTGAGGTCCTATCCTAGCTCATGAGTGCTGCCTCCAAATTGTGTTACCTACAGAGTGTCTTTGTTAGTGACGGTTTAGCGAACCCTTCTCACTGGCCTAGCAGGCAAATATAGTTACGGAGCCCATATCCACGTACATGTACACCCATGTAGTACCACCTGGTGCCGTCCTGATGGGAGGGATTGTCAAGGCCGATCTGCCGTTACACCCAAACACCCTCATTTGCCTCGGTATACACTTCTGTGTGCTGCTGGGGCAGTAATTTGCTGTGAATAGCTGCGAAGGGTAGCTACTCCTATTCACTATTCAGATCTGTGGGAGTTAGGTCCCCCTTCCCTGTGACACAAACCGCGAGGTGTTTGTACCACTGGCTTCCATTTAACAGCATGTTTGAGTCCGACATTTCTCAGTAGGGGGTGGGGTCTTACACAACGGCTTCCAAATGCACTCCACAGGGTGGCTCTCTCATAAGCCGCAAAAAAAGACAGCGTAGTGACATTGCTAACGATATGGATAATGATTTGGAGTTTGTTTGAGAAAAGCAGTTGCCGACACCTTTTTTATTGGTAATGAAAGGTTTCGAAGCGCACACATTCGAAAGAGTGTCACCCTTCGATCTGGAAAAAGTTATTAATGGTACAGTCACTGAACTGCTGATCGAGCCATCAAATGCTGCCCAGTCACGTGGGTTGCCGGCTATGAAGGTCTTCAACGGGGCAACAAAGAAGTCCCCCATTGAAGTAACGCTCTGTCACGCTGAATTCAAGCAAGGGTGTCACAGGTGTCCCGATCTGATCGACATCCCAGATTCAGAATTATTGCAGGAACTTTGGGCACAGTGTGTCACACATGTCCATCGAGTGACAAAAAAATCTGATGGTGTACTAGTTCCAACTGCTACTTTGTTCCAGACATTTAGTGTTCCAGTCTCACCAGAAATTCTGAAAATCGGTTACCTGAACGTTCGAGTAAAACAGTTTATTCCTGCTCCACTTCACTGATACAACTGTCAGAGGTACGACCATTCTTCGGCCAATTGCAAATCACCAGCGATTTGCCCAAAATGTGCCGAACCAGTTCACCCCGAAAAAGATAAGTAGTAAATCATTCACATGTGTTAACTGTCAAGGAATCCACACAGTGTGGTCGAAGGAATGTCCTGTTTTGCAAGAGGAGCAGAGTATTCAGGCGATCAGAACTGAAAGAGTTTCAGTTGGTGATTTTCGGAAGAGGTTAAAATTCCAACAATGGCTTTGGCCTACCATTACTTAAGAGTACTGTCGACCGTGCTCGACGACCGTTGAAAGTTGTGTGTACCCAGACTTTAGATGTGGCTACACAGAGGACTGTCGTTGGACAAGAGCCACAAAAGCTTCCGACCATATGAACCACGACAGTGCCGCCCCAACTTGAAACTTTGTACTAAACCTGCTCCTGTAAAACAACGCCAAATAGCACCACTAAAACAGAATACTAAAGTCGATGCGTCATCGCCTCATGAGAGTTCTGTTAAGTCAGCAACACCTCCGGGTATTTCTACGGCTGTAAGACTGCTATAGCTTCACAACCTCGTGAACCTGCCTCTGAGATGTCAGAGGTAGATGTGGTGGATTATGCTCCTGATTGTAATGATGGCTCAGAATTCTTCACACACATCTTAAGTAGCCACAAGGGGAAAATGAAGTAAATATTACCCTCTCTTTCTCGTATTATTCATGTCCCTCCTTCAATGGAATTGCCGAGGTTACTTTAGCTGCCTTGCAGAACTAGTGCAACTGATAGCCTCACTGACCCCGTTGGTAATTTGCCTTCAAGAAACACATTTCTGGCCAAAACGGATGTCTCTTTACAGCGCTCACATTCTACCACGAATATTATACAGCTATTGATCGGGCATGCGGTGGTGTGTGTGTGTGTCATGGTCAGTAATACAATTTGTCATGCAGCTGTGCCTCTTACTACGAGGCTGCAAGCAGTAGCAGTAAGGGTGTATCTCGGCACATTGTTAACTATTTGTTGCATGTACATACCTCCAACACAAAGTTTTCGCCTAGTCGATTTAAAGGATCTAATACCTTAACTCTCATCTCCTTTCCTTTTTGTGGGTGATGTAAATGCACACAACGAGCTATGGGTATCTTCTTTTCGGGATGGCAGAGGTCGTGTAGTTTAGTCTTTGCTTACCAATACTAAATTGGTCCTATTGAACAATGATACTCCTACACACTTTACCTCTCGTACTGGCACCACTTGGTGTATCGACTTGTCCTTTTGCAGTCCAGCCCTGGTCACCCACTTTGATTGGAGTGTCTACCCTGATATCTGTGGTAGTGACCATTTTCCAGTAATTTTACACAGTATCTCTCATTCTGCCCTGCCTATTCCCAATCGTTGGGTGATTAAAAGTACAAACTGGGAATGCTACCGGCAGTCGCTTCACTTTACTGAGGACATTTCTCGTGAAGTGGATGTGACTGTCTCGTCCTTTGTTGCAGAGGTGGTGTCGGCAGCAGAGATTGCCATCCCGAAGTCCTCTTCTCGTCGGTGTTGTTGTGTGTCCTGGTGTAATGATGAATGCAAGGATGCAATCCGTGCCCGACGAAGTGCACTTGGAAGGTTAACTGTGCATCCTACTCAGGCGAATTTAGATCTGTGTCGCATTACTGGGGTATATGCTAGGCGACGGGACAGCATACGGAAGTGTTGAACATTTCTGTCATCTCTTAACGTACACTCAACCAGTATATTTGTTTGTGATAATGCGATAAAGATGTTCGGCGAACCCCTTTGTGTAAATATTACCTTCCTTCGACATAATAATGTTTTTGTTACTGATGCCGAAGCAATTTGCAACCTCCTGGGAAAGACATTTCATCAGTATTCGAGCAGCGACCGACACCGACCATCATTTCAGGCCCTAAAGGGTCGCTATGAAGGGCTGGGTGTCGACTTTGGTATTTCGCAGGGGGAAGAATATAATCAGCCATTCTCTCTTAGTGAACTCGAGAGATCCCTCTCCTGCTCAAAAAACATTTCTACTTGCCTAGATGGTATCCATAATGCAATACTTAAAAAACCTGCCATTTGAAGGAAAAAATAAATTACTAAGTCTATATAACTCTATCTGGGAATCTGGATGCTTCCCTTCCCATTCGGGTGTCTCAACTGCGATACCCATTTTAAAGCCTGGGAAGGATGAGGGGGGGCATGTCCAGTTATCGACCGATTTCGCTGATAGCCATCTCTGCAAAAGAAAGGAGAGAAAGATATATGATCTTCTTTTGTATTGTCTTGGGGTCTTCTTTCAGCTCTCTAATAATGATGGTTTCGCCGACTCAGTTCACGCGGAAGACCATCTTGTCTGCTTGGAGACAGCTATTAAAAATTCTTTCATACGGCTACAACACCTCTTTGAATTGCGACTGGTGCTTTTCGCACAAGCCCAGTCGTGAGTGTGTGTGCGGAGGCAGATGAACCATCACTACATTATCATCGCGAACAGGTTCTGCTGCAGTACAGGTTGCGAGTACTGTCCGACCCATCCCATTTACTGCATGATGCACTTTACCATCCATATGTACAACTCTATGATGCCAGACCTCGAGCCACCAAACATGTGTGTATCCGTTTCTTGCACTTCCATGCTCCGAGTGACTTTCCATGGCATGTGCTGCCTGTTCGGCGCCCAAAAACCACCACTGGCGATGCACCATGTGCTGGTTCGGCTTGATCTGGCGAACTTTACGAATGCTACCACTTACAAAGACTTTTTTAAATTATTTTGGGTGACACATTTTAATGATTTTACGTGCTTTTACACCGACGCACGACTCCAAAACTGATTGCTCTACTGAGTGTGCCTTTATTGTAGGTGCGGAGAGGTATTTGTTTGGACTTCATCTATCATGCAGTATTTTAACACCATAGCTTTAAGCTATTTTTAAGGCTGTGTGTTTTATTGGTAGGGGGCACTTTCGCAAGTGCCTGGTGTGTTCCGATGCGACGGGTGCTCTACAAGCCGTGCTAACTGGCTCGTCAGCTCACTCCCTTCTCTCTTTGATCAAGGAGTGGCTGAGGGTGGCTGACCACATCGGTGTACAGGTCATCGTCCTATGTACGCCCGGCCATGTCGGCATTCCAGACATTGATATGGCAAATGCGGCAGCGAAGGAAGCAGGCAACTTTCCACCTTATGACCTTCGTGTTCCTTTGTGTGATGTGCTGCATACTGTCTGTACATTTGTCTGGGTTTCCTGGCAGAGGATCGAATCGGTCACACTCGCGCTACGCAGATGCACTTGCTTTGTTCCGAACCCCCTCCTAATTGTCCTGTCTGTGACACTCCATAGACTGTGAAGCACGTTCTGTTGGAATGCCACAAATATGACCGGGCCCATCGTTCTATTTATCTTACTAACGACCTTCGGGTAATCATGTACAATGTGAAGGGCTCGTCTGTGAGCGAGTTGCTGTCCTTTTTGCGTGCGACGGGTCTTTTTAGTTTGTTGTGAATTGTCACTTTCTGTGTTGTGTTTGTTACTTTGTACTGACTTTTCGAACCCCTTTTATTTGTTGATGTTTTTGATACGTTTTTTTTTCTGTTTTAACTCCTGCGGAGTTAATGTCTGTTGTTTTATTTGTCTATGTGTATTTGATGTTGGCTTAGTGTTTCTTCCTATGGTGACTTCGTGTTTCTGATTTTATTCATTATCATTTTTATCCTGTCTGTGGACGCTGATGAACATTGTGTCGTGTGCCCGCTTTACATCCACTTACTCAGCAGCGGTGGCGGCTGCACACCGCCGGCAGTAGCAGCATCAACTAGCGGATCCACCACCAGCGGCGGCGGCGACTCCACTGCCACCAGCACCACCGCCACCAGCACTGCCAGCAGCACCACCGATACACCCCACCACCACAAGCGGCATTAACTCAATGTAGGTTGACTACCATAACATAAAGTAATAAAAGAAAATTTTAAAAAATGTTGAACATAATGTTTGCAGATTTCAAAAAAGGTAATAATTGAATATATAGTAACTTGTGTATGTATCTGCATGTTTTTTTGTGTAAATATTTTTTGCGTACATTATAGTGTGTGTGTGTGTGTGTTCAAATATAACACACAAGTGGATTTTTTTATTTGGCGAGTGCCTCTTCATTTTCGTTACCTGATGTACTTTCTCTATTAAGTTATATAAAATGTACTTTATTTTTCTAGTTTTCTAGGATTAGGAAATAAAATGTATTTTATATAATTAATCCGATTTAATATGATGTGTAACCTCTCCTACGATGTGTTTTCTCCCTGTTTAAATACAGGAGAAAGAATATTTTAAACTTGCATTATTTATTTTTCGCTGAAAAATATTGTTTATACTCTAATATTGTTACATGTTTATCCTAATGAGAAGATAACATATGTGGGAATTGCACATGGGACATTCTATGTCAAGTCAACGAATGTGAAAAATATATTAGAGTAGATGACACGAATATTGTTCGTTTTAGGGTTGTGTGTACCTCACAACTATGTACATGGTATGTCATGCCAGTACTACTAAAACTGTCTTGGAGATTCACCAGTATGTAATAAGAAAATGCCAGTTCCAAGAATCATTGTCCAGAAATATGACAAGATTGAAACTACCTAAACAATCATTGTTCAATGTGAAGATGATGATGACTATTAACAGCCACAGTAACATTGCAGAATCAGAAATAATTGAACAATTAAAATAAATTCAAGAATGCAAACCAAAGCTATACAATGTTACATATCAAATGAAATACTGTTTAATAAGTTTAATGATACCTTGCACAAATCTGTAGCTCGCATAAATTCTTTGAAAATAGCATTTGTAGTTACAATGACGGAATTACTTTTAAGTTTTTTTGGAATTAATAGAAATCAATAGTTAAAGGTATTAGTCACAAAAAACTTAAAAAAAAATTAATTTGGTTTTATATAGTTGTCAAGAACACAACTCTAAAATGAAATGTCTATGTTTTATGAAAGTTTTGTGCACTGGTAGATTTGACATGGAATGATCCACATGCAGGTTGAAATGTAAAAGCTTCATATTTCCAGAACATGCTATACTTTATCGCTGAAGTGGTTTAGGATGGATGTAATATACTTTAAGTTATTAAAAATAATATGTTTTTTTAAATAAACACAAAAATTACTGCTGCAAATAAAATTCACGAATCTGTAAACATACAGAAATAAACAGATAATGCTGTATTTAAAGTAAAAACAAAAATGGTAGGAAGAGTAAAGAATTTTTTTTTCAGATTTATTACTAACACATTATTTACAATATTTATATTTACAATATGGTCATGTTGTATATCTTTACAGAATATAGCAAACATGCTTCAAATACGATTTTTTGTTACAAATATTCAGACATGGTGTTTACATCACAAATGATTAGTTTCAAATAACACTTTACTATATTCTGTGTTAAATTTTGTGATGTAAGTATGCAACATAAGAATTTGTAAATATCAATTTACACATAGATGTTCACTTACTGCTTCAGCTTTACACCGAGTACAAAAATACGATTTGTGGGAGTCATGCAGTTTATTTGCAGATCTATCCACGTAAAATGTTTGTTGACTGGTACTAATACAGGATATTCTTCACGTAACACACTATCCATAACTTTTGGTATATTATTGTAAAGGATATAGCCATGTTCAATTTTAATTCGTATTTCTAGTCAGGAAATGTCACTGTATTTCCTTACTTCGTTGGCTCTGTTCACGTGGAGGTAGAAAGTAAATGGTTTAGTTATCGTCGTCGGAAAAGACTATGGCTATGTCCTTTATAATAAACTCGTCACTATTTAGTTTATTGAAACTTTGTATTCACATACATATTGTTTAATCAAATCTGGGATGTCGGCTAGAATGCAGACACAAGATGCACAAGGCGTGAGGAACTAATGAAGGTGAAGAATGGTTGTGTGTTCGTAAGAAGAACATGTTTCTGTCTACCGCTCTGTATTTTGTAACAATCGGAGTATATTACAAACTTTGTTTTATCTTCAACCTGGGTACGACCTATGATTTCACTTTCCTACTGTATAGCTAAATATTTGACTGATGTAGGAAGATAACGTTCTGGTGTAATGTTTGCTACAGGACTTCTACAACTATCGCAGTGCGTAATTTTCCTATGGAATATTTCTTAGCCATTCCAATACCCGCTCATATGATAACCATTACAAACCTCAAACTGTTTGAAGTTAAAATCAGGTTGTAAGATTACTCTGTAATAACCACAAGCGATATCTTTAAAAGTGATTCCAGGATTAAATTTTTTGTTTAAAATCGAGCCAAAAAACTCAGATTTGTCAATCTTTTGAGTCGCACATTAGTATAGGGCTTTATACAGTACCAAATTATCACTCAAAAATCGTACAGTTGGAATCTCACATTACGACGACCTTTGGAGTACTGACAACATACTTCTGTCATACAAATATATGCTAGCAGGGAAAAATAATGTAAAGGAGGGTAAACAGAAGAGGAGGATAGGTCGAGTGGCGGGTTCAAGGCTATAGCGATGCAGGTTCAGAGTCCTTGGGGAAGTGGGTGAAGTCCTTAGGGAGTACAAGGTCATAGGCCATTTAAATAAAACCTGGTGGACCAATATTTCTTCTGTTCTCGTGTGAACATGAATAAATTAAATAAAAAAAAAGATATCAGCCAGACACATTCACACACATTAACAAACATTCACACACATCAACAAACATTCACACGCATTCACACACATTAGCACACATTCACACACATACACCACTCACTCACACATACACCACTCACTCACACATACACCACTCACTCACACTCACACACTCACTCACACACTCACTCACACACTCACTCACACACTCACTCACACACTCACTCACTCACACACTCACTCACACACTCACTCACACACTCACTCACACACTCACTCACACACTCACTCACTCACACACTC
>PNEQ01124063.1:0-27836 GCA_003012365.1 Medauroidea extradentata | reverse complement strand
ATGTTTGTTCATTTACATGTTAGTGACAGTTAATTACCTTAGTTTTAAATAGTTACATACCTTTGTTTGAAACAGTTATACACCTTTGTTTAATCCGTTAAATACCTTTGTTTTAACAGTTAATATCTGCTTTATTTTACTGTTTGTTTAGAATATTTTCTACACATTTTTCACTTTAGTTTGCCTAGGGATCATTCTATGAAATTTGTCGGTAATGTTTTACACCTAGACTGTATATTGTATAATTAATGTAATATGTATTATGTTTGCACATTGTCCGCGAATTTTTACTGCCCCTGCATTAGCGTCACCGCCTATTAGTGCTTATAATAGTTAGTGGTCTGTATTTATAAAGTGTAGGAGCATTCCCGGCCCCCTAGCCAGCCAGCCAGCCTGCCTGGTGTTCTTCACTTGCTACCGACTTGGTTACGGAAGCTAGTGTGGTAGTTTCTCCAAGTACTCTATGAGTGCTGTGTTGTTCCAGAACTTGGCGGTACCAAGGGCTGTGCGGCCCCACTGGTCCACCACAGTGGTGTCTGCCCCAGCCTGCTCCAGCCATTTGGCAACCTTGAGGTGACTGTTTAGAGTAGCCCACATAAAGGCAGTGTAGCTGAAGTTGTTTCTCTTATTGACGTCTGCACCTCCGTGCAGGAGAAGCTTGACGAGAGGCAGGTTGCCTGCATGTGCTGCCCCGTGTAGCATAGTGCCTCCGTCCTCGTCTGTCGTGTCCGCGGGCAGACCGGCGCACAGCAGCAACATGGCGAGTTGGGCTTGGCTCTTGTAGCCAACATCATGCATCGAGACGAAGTCCTGCAATTGCATGTATGCCTCGCTCATGTGGTCAAGCACGCCCTCTAGGCCTCTCTTCAGTCTGTCCAAGTCCTTGCTCGTGCGGAACTCTTGCACCTACAATCACACCGTTACCGTTTCTTTTACAGCAAACAATTTCATTGAGACTGTTATATCCGACGATAAAGAAATAAAGTAATGTAGCTGTGGACTACTACACCTGAGCATACATTTGCAGAGCTCTTTAAAAACTGCATTCGAAATTGTAATAATTGTCTAGGAAGGTCCGATTATATTGTATATACAATAGGAATATGATTCGTTACACTACACATATTTAACATGTCGAAATTGAGTTTTTTTTAGAGAAACATGAAAGACGTGTTTACCTTATGGATGCTGCAGGAACAACACTTTATGAATGTTTGTTTGACTCTGAAGTTAAATTTAAGGGTCTGAAAGTTAAAAACTTTTAATGGTGTATTTTTTAAGATTTTAGAAAAATAAGGGATTTTTACGTGATTTTTAGCTAGTTTTACAATTACAAATTTGTGTTATCTTATGATTTTATAATTTGTGGCATGTTGCCTGCAACTTCTGTTTTCAGTGTAGTTTCTTTACAGTATGTATGTTCGTGTCATGTGTATGATCCCGTAAGATGCAATTTTTGACCTTGATGTGCTGTTATTGTAACATTAAAGTACGTGAAAGTAACTACTTCGAACGAACTCAAAATGTGACTTTTACTGACTTGATTGACCTTAAAGGTTTTGCAGTTTTAGTTTTATTTCACATAGGGTAAATAGGGAATCAATATTTAGATAATAGAATTCATAATGGGCTAACCTTAAACACAACATTACAAACGGAAAAATGTATTATGTTTAATGCTGCTGGGTTCTGTACGTTTACTTCTTCTCCCTGGTTAACACCTGAATTCCTCTAAGCTGTCGGCATCTCGTTACTTACTGGTTGCTTAAGTATCGTAAACAGTTTTGCAATAAGTATATTATTACTTTTTTCTTTATGGTCAGCAATTTAAAAATTGTACAAAAAATTATACATATCATTACTTTTTATAATGATGCTGTCTAGCTGGGAGCTCTGACGAGAGCAGTGGTACGGATGTATGTGTATAATTTTATTATGCGGGATGGACAGAAACTATTTTATGGATTGAGAAAAGGCAAATATTACTACTAAAGGAATGAACATGTGAGAAAAAAGGTGTTTTGTTTACGATAATACCTAATTGCTCGTATAGTTTTCAGGGTATTGAAAAACCACCTAAAATATCAAATCGCGATTTATGCCGCACTGGGATAAACGAAAATGTTAAAGTTGACATAGGTTCGACAGGTACTGAACCCGATCTGCATAAATTATACGTCAATTCCTAATGTTGAGGATGCTGCCTACCTGGCAGCAGTGGAAAGTCTTTAGTGGTACACGAAAATTAGTAATTTCTCTTATTTACCATTTCACTGATAATTCTTTTTGCTTGAATTATATGTTTTTAGAAATTTGCCAATATAAGTGATATATATTACAGGCTGTTTCAGGAGGAATAATAAATAGTTTTTAAGGTGATGTTACAGACGAATTCCAATAAAAAAGTCCATATAACATGTGTCCAAATTTGAGTACAGCAATACAGCTGTTAGTATGTACGTAACCCAAGCAAAAGTAAAATATAACGTTCAAAGTTGATTTTAAATAATTCCGTCACCAACTTCAATGCACTTTCAACTTCTGTTGATAATATGTGTAGCTCTCCTGAGGTCGTCTTGGTGTTTTTTATGAGGGCTGCATTATTCATAATCCTAACTATCAACTCGGCTCTTGTGTTTTCTTTGTACACTTCGCCTTTCAACCATCCCTACAGGAAAAATCCAAAGGGGTAAGTTCAGGAGACCTTGGCGGCCAAGAAACGCGACAGTATCTACCGATCCATCTTCCGGGGAATGTTCGGTTCAGATGATGTCACCTGGCGACTAGAATATGCAGGAGCCCCGTCATGTTGTAAGAACATACACATTCTTGTAGCCAAACGAATCTGTCAATAATGCTAGAAGCTCATTTTCAAGAAAATTTAGATAACGGGGTCCTGTAAGATGATACACAACAGGCCCAATCAATTGATTCTCTAACAAGCCACACCACACTTTTACAGAGAAGCGTTCTTGAAAATGTGTCTCCACAATGGCATGTGGGTTTTCGTCGGACCAATGATGTGAATTATTTTTTCTGTCACGAGTGAAAGTGGCTTCATCAGTGAGGAGAACCAATCTGATTACTTGGCAATTTTCGAGTATCCAACAACAAAATTCCAATCGTCTATCTTCATTTCCGGCTCGAAGGTGTTGAATGAGCTGTCAGTGATACGAATGGAACCAGTGCGTACATAATGTCCGCCTTGATATTGTATTGTTTGTGGAATACATATGTGCAGAAATTCTTTGTGTGCTTGTTGAACTACGTTCTACCGACTGAAATATGTCTTCAACTTCATCCACATTCTGTTAATTTGGACATTCACATGAAATTTGACTGCTGGGCACTGCACCAGTCTCACACAGTGTATTGAAAATACGAGTAAACACTCTTGAATCTGGTACTCTGTGGTTAGCGAATTGTGGGCCATATTCTCTACTAGCAGCAGCAGCGTTGCCATTTCAAAACCCATACACAAATGCCATATCGGCATACTCGGCTTTTGTAAATACATTCGGCATGTTTAAATGATACCGTACACTTGGCCAACAAATCACAATGATGGTTGAAAACTTAAATGTAAACTACAGCATAAGTTCACAACTTGAACAACACACTACTGTTGATAATCGATACAGTAGACCCATAGCAACCTGTTTACCAACACACGACATGAAAATTCATTTAAGTTAGTGGTGGAATTTTTGAAAAACAAACTTTTAATATCCCATTTGCCATTTCTTTGGGTCATGTACATACTAACAGCTGTATCGCTGTATTATATAAAATTTGGACACATGTTATATAGATTTTTTATTGCAATTCGTCTATACTATCACTTGAAATATTTACTATTTCTCCTGAAACATTTTGTATAAGTGAATCCACATTTGTATTTGCTTACTGTAATTTTGGTAGGCAGGGTTTTATTATTGTTCAAGGGTTTCCTGCATTTATCTTTTTATATGAAACAGTAATAATAATTACCTTCACTTTAGCAAAAAAAAAACATTTAAATAATATGATAAAAAGGACTAATTCAGTTCCAAATTTAAATTTTTTTGAGTGAAACATAAATAAATTGGAAGAAAGTGACATGATAAGCTATTGATTGAACCATTTCTTTGACTTAGGAAATATGTTAATATGTTTCTATTAGAAAACTACTTTTCATTTTGTCTGCCAATATATATTTATTACATTTTATCGATTCGATCGTCATAACAACGGTCTACAGCCTTGTCACAGATTAATTAAGAGCCAGAATGAAAGCATTGTTTCATATCATACTTGAAACTAAATTTTAAGTTACAATACCATTTATATAATGTATTTGTTATTTTTAAACGATTATGTATTTTCATTACCAAGTCACGAAAACAATTTCCTCAAAATCTGGATTAAACATTTGTCACTATTTACCTTGTGTATGAACAGTGTAGTAGCTAGTAGTAAAAATTATTTGTACTGAGTTTCATAAAATTGTAAAAAATTCTTCCTTAGGTATCTTGTGTAATCATAATGCATTAAAATGTCTTATATTTAGAATATTCGAATATGGAATGACATAAATGCTAAAAGTTAATACACCTTGCTAGGTTCTTTGTTTGTACTGAGTTTGATGAAATTCTATAATGTAATTCCTTAGATATCTACTATGACCGGCAGTTAATTTGGCGTCGCACAGCGGCATATATGGGTACATCGTGGCAGGAGGAAGAGAGGAGGTAAGGAGGCGACACACATTCGAGAGCCATGTAGTGGCTGTTAAGAAAATATCGAACTTCAGTACACTGTATACCCGAAAATGGAAGGTGAAGATGGTAGCCTGCAGAGATGCAGAAAAGTGATGCATAACTGAGAATAGGAAATAATAAATTCAGTGATTCAGTGTTGTGACAAAGAAGCGACAAATAAATGTCTTCTTGAGCCTCTACAGGTAACAACGGCAAGACCAGCAAAGTACATGGGTGTTGAGTGAACGAGCCATAGGCAGGATTCATCAAGTCAGCAAAGAACAACATGAGCCACTGTCCACTCAAAGAAAAACAGATACTGGAAGTGTTAACTTAAATTCTTTAGTAAACAACAAAATTACAATTGATTTACTGTTACAGAGTCGATGAAGGCGAATGAGATGAGTATCGAGAAGTGCCGGAATGCAAGGGTGGGATGAAAAGGAGATCACTAAGAAAACCTGCTAAACATCGACATCATAAGACATGTCCTACATGCAGAAATCCGAGGATAGACCTAGGATCAATTAGGTATCAGGCAAGTGCTCGATCACAGATTCTAATGTAGTTCAGAATATCAGTGTTATGTTTGTTAGAAGGAATGTACAATATATTTTATTGTTTCAATAAGGTTAACATTTTGTACGAGTACTGAATATATTATACAATCGAACAGTAATTTACCTTTTACCTGCATATAGTTTGACGTCAAGAAAATCCTTTGTACGTGACAGAAATATTTATTTGTGTCTGCTACCAATTTCTATATTAAACAATGAGTCTATCAGCCAGGGAACCCATACATATTTTAATTATGTGTAGTACATTAACAAATATAGTAATAATAACTAAAACTCTTGTTGCTTTTATTGTTATGCATTCAGGGAAAATTATCTTGATCCCTTTTTTACCCTCTAAGGGCAGATTCGTAAATTTAATCCATCACATTTTGTTAGCTGTTGTTTTCACAGTACTGTAGATAATTAAAATCCCGCATTTGTAACAACAGAAAAGGTTAAGTAAATTTACTAATGTTTAATATCTATGATAGACAAAACATTGTGCTTTAAAAGTATATGATAACATTGTGAAAAACAATGTTTCACTTTTAAATGAAGTTATATTCCTGAAATTTTTATTGAAACGGGGGCCAGAAGAAACTTCTGGCCCCATTCAAAAGATAGAGCGGCAACTTGGCCTTTATTTACAAAGAATTACAAATCATGAAAAGTAAACTGAACGAGCTTACCCATTCCGACAAAAAATGGTATTGGTGGGAAAAATGAAATGGTGTGAGACTGTGTGATGGCTGCTGGGCGATGATATGGTAATGAAGAGGCGGGGCGCACTAAGGATGAAGGAAAGTGCATCCAATCTTGAAGAGGCGATGGCGGGTATCTGTCAGGCAGATAAGAGTTGATTGGTGACGGTGAACGATGATTGGTGTGCGACGAAGAGGATGCTCAATATGGTGGTCCTGATGTCTTCTGTGGGAGGATACCAGTGTCAGGGGGTGGGCATCACTATTGTTAGCCACGGGGAACGAACAAGGAGCATGCCTCCATGGGCAGTAGATGGACAATGGAGAAGAGGGGGCGTCGTGGGTGGGCTGTAGCAAGCTGGGGGTCAGCCACACGCCAGATGTAGGGGTTAGAGTTGCGGGAGCAGCGGTGAAGGAATTTGGTGGAGGCTTTAACAAGGGTAGAATGCAAATGGGGAAGGTTAGTTTGATCAATGAGTTGTTGGTGGAGAGTTGCGCAAGGAAGGCCAAGAAGGAGGCAAAGACCGAGAAAGTAGGTTCGGGTGAGAGGACGAAGGTTGTAAAGAGAGGAATGTGACCAAACAGACCTAGCATAGGTGATAAAAGGAATGACGAAGTAGCAGAAAACGGTGACCCGGGTGCCGAGAGGAGTGTCAGAATGAGGACGAAGAATTGGATCAAGTTGGGAGAGAATGGAGCGAGACTTTGTGACAGTGGAAGTGGTACGAGGAATGAATGAGAAAGAGTAATTAAGGGTGACACCTAGGTAGCGAAGAGTCGGAGACCAGGGTATAGGAGTACCAGCCAAAGCTGGGGGGTGAGCAAGAGAAGGATGATAACGGAAGATAAGAATGGAGGTAGACTTGGAGGGCTTGAGGGCGATGCCATGATGGAGAAGTTGGGAGGAAAGAGAAGTGTGTCCACGACTGAGACGATCACCTAAGAGGCATTCGGAAACAGAAGAAGCTAAGAGGCAGGTATCATCGGCATATTGAGTGAGGAAACAAGGGGGCGGGATCAAGTCGGCAATGTGGAGCGTGAACAGGAGAGGGCTAAGGATGGCCCCTTGTAGGAAACGGCATGGATAGGACGTGAAGCGGACAAGGAGCTCTCAACTATAACCCGGAAGGTGCGACTTCCCAGGTAGGAGCAGAGGAGGTGGACAAGGAGAGGTGGAATGGAAGTAGAGGTGAGACATGAGAGGAGCTGACCATGAGGGACAGAGTCGAAAGTTCTGGCAAGGTCTAAGAGCATTATACCCGAGTGTTGCGGCCTGGTGAATCCCTCGACCACCAGGAGCTCCACACTGGCAATGGCATGGAAAGTGGAATTATGAGGACGAAAGCCAAACTGGTGAGGCGGGAGACGGCAGAGAGAAGACGGGAGACGATGGCTCTCTCGGCAACCTTAGAGAAAATGGGGAGGAGGGTGATGGGACGGTAAGAAGAAGGAAGAGAGAGTGGTTTACCAGGCTTGGGAATGGGAACAACTATGTCGGATTTCCAGAAGGGAAAATGGAAGGAAAGAAACATGGCATTAATAAGACGAGTGAGGAGAACAATGGCTTTTTGGGGAGGACCACGAAGAACAGGCGTAGGGTGATTGTTAGAACCAGGAGCGGAAGAAGGATGCAAGGTCGAAAGGAGCTTCCGGATTTCGGCTGGAGTAGTTAAGGGAAAAGGAGGGCGATCAGGAAGGATGGGTAGAGTGAAATAATCATGGAGACAAGAAGGGCAGTCCTCATCCAAAGACTCAGAAGAAAATGGAGGGCATAGGGGCAGATGCAAAAGTAGATTCAAGGTAAGAAGACAAAGCTTCGGAGTGGGCAGGAGCGGTCTCAACTACACCAGTAGGAGTTGTGAGGGGGGAATCAGGTTGGGTGTAGAGCGGAGATGGCGCAGATAGGACCAGAGAGAACCGGAGGTTGCCGAGAGAGCCAGCAAACGCCGCGTCTTCCTAGCAGTCTTTCACTCCACGACCAGCCGCCGGCACCTGCCCCAAAGCCGGAGGTACAGCCCCCGATACAACGGATGGCGTGTTGCCTGCCACGGAAATGGGTCCGCAGAGACAGGGCATTGTAAAGGTAAGAAGGAAATGGAGGTTGAAGATGAGCAGGAGCGAGAGGAATGTGTGAAGAGGCAGCAGCAGAAATACCAGCAGTGAGGGAGACAGCATGATGGTTGATGTCAGCAGGGGAGGAGAAAGTAAGATGCGTGTCCAGAGAATCTTAAAGGGAACGAGAAAAGCAACGCCAGTCAGCCTGCCGGAAGGCAAAGCGAGGGAGGTGAGGGTTGGAGTGATAAAAGAAAAATGAATTGAGAAAAGAACAGGTAGATGATAAGAGGAAGCAGAAGTGACGGTGCACACATAAGATAAGACAGGAAGGCGAAAGGAGAGAGCGAAGTCAATAGTAGAAGGTAAATGGCGGCATTGGGCTGGAAAGAAGGTAGGGGTCGGAGGAGCATGCAAAAGAAGTGGGAGGTACGAAGGAATTGATGGAGTGAGCTGCCCTGCCGATTAGTGGCAGCGCAGTTCCAGAAGGGATGGGTGGCATTAAAGTCCCTGGCCACCACGTGTACATCGCGGCGATCGAGGGCCTCAATTTCGGCAGTATGAAACGGAAAATGAGGAGGCAAATGGATGGAGACAAGGGTTAAGGCATAGGGGGCACCATGTAGATGGACAGCGACCACCTCAGTCGCAGGGGAAAGGGTGAGGTGACAACGATGTTGGGAAAGGGAGGCACGAAAAAGGAGCGCCACTCCACCACCCCGACTATAACGTTCGGCGTGGTGAATGACGTAACCAGGAATTCAAGAGGGGCCGGAGGGGAAAGCCAGGTTTCAGAAAGAAAGACGAAGTCAGGATCATGAGTGTGAAGAAGGAACTGGAGGTCATGTAGTTTAGGGAGGAGGGAAAAGGATTTCCAAGACAGGGCTTTAAGGAGGGGCGGCTGAGCCATCTAGGAGGACAAGGAGAGCTTGAAGGAGAACATCAATCTTAGCAGTGGGAGTACGGTCCTGTGAGAAGGCATGGAGAGTCCGGCGGATGAAAGGAAGGTAGGACCGGAAAAAGGCAACAATGTAGGACTGACAACCAGACATGGAATAGTCAGGAGGAGCTACAGGATCATAGGGGAGAGGAGGGGTCACAGAAGAAGGTGGTGCAGGCATGCGAGGAGGACCAGTAATGAAAGGATTACAGTGGGACCAAGCATTTGGTGTGGGGGGGGAATGAACAGGAGAGGAAACATCTGGGACAGGACGGGAAGATCCATAAGGCACAGGAGGGGGAAATTTTGTAGGCAGAGTGTTGGGATGGCGACGGAGGTAGGCCTGGATGGTGGGCAGGTGAGGGAAGTGACGATGTGGGGAACCCCGCAGTTGACACACTTCCTCGCCTCCGGTAGAGCCTTGCAGGTACGCGGCCAGTGGGAGCCGGCACTCTTAAACAAGCGAGGTCCCGGTTTCATCGAACAGAAGAATGCCTCAACCCCTGGCGGCGATAACACTAGGGTACCCTCCCAGATCCCTTGTAGGGTTCGATGGCGACGACCCAGCAGACAAGATGGTGAGACAGAAAAAGGTAGCTGCCCCCCCCCTCCAAGTCGGGTCGTCGTCACCAGGAACGGTTGAGAGGTCGCTGTAGCAGATTTGTGTAATTTTGTCACTGTCACAACAGGGAAGTCAATAGCACGTAGAGTTGGTCAGTTAATTCTTCTGGCGTAACAGTCAAAGGAAGTTTCTGGATGACAACCCTGTTCACCTTCTCGTCAGGGCGATGTGTGGTGAAGGGGCGAAAACCAAGGGAGGCAAGCTTGTCCAAGAGGAAGGTATGATCAGTGAAATTGTGGGTGTAAAATGAGGTGGGGTCGCCAACAGAGGTGATGAAGAGTTTACCAGAGATATATTTTTCAATGTTGGAAGTAGTTAGGAAGGGTTTCGCCGCAGGTGCAACAAAGCAAGAGATGGGAGGCATGCGGACAGGCTTCGGAGGATTGGGATGAGGGTCTGGGAGGTTGGATGGACCAGGTTGGGGATCAGAAATAGTAGAGGATGTGGTGGTGCGGGGAGCAGAGGTGACAGTGGTAGAGGAAGTCCATTTCAGTCGTTTAGGAGACGTCGGGTCAGTCGTAGTGAGGAGGCAGCTCCAACGTCAGCAATGTCGGCCGGTGCAGTGTCTGTTTTAGAAATGGCAGCAAAACGATTGGAAGTGGTGACGGTGTTGTCGAAAAGGCAAGCGACACGTCGGCGGTGGCGGAAAAACCTTCGGCCGCCGAAAGCCATCCACCTCCTCGGTGAAATCGGACAACCC
The DNA here is from genome assembly GCA_003012365.1 of Medauroidea extradentata. NCBI lineage: Eukaryota > Metazoa > Arthropoda > Insecta > Phasmatodea > Phasmatidae > Medauroidea > Medauroidea extradentata. The sequence continues at coordinate 17,522 of PNEQ01124063.1, read as the reverse complement.
ATGGTTAGACACTTGTGCAGTAGGGCGCTCCTCTGCTTCCATGTCAGAGCCGACATAATCCAGGGTAGCAGGAGGGATCAGAGCAGCAGAAGTAGCAGGTGGTTGCACAGGGGCAGCTGAAGTGGCAGGTGGCTGTGCAGGGGCAGCTGAAGTGGCAGGTGGCTGTGCAGGGGCAGCTGAAGTGGCAGGTGGCTGTGCAGGGGCAGCTGAAGTGGCAGGTGGCTGTGCAGGGGCAGCTGAAGTGGCAGGTGGCTGTGCAGGGACAGCAGACATAGCAGGCGAAGAGACAGCAGGAGGCAACGATGATGCAGCAGGAGCGACAGTCGAAGCAGGCAACAGTCCAGGTTGGGAGGAGAAATGGAGCATGAGAGGTTGGCGAAAAGGTGAAGGAAAGGATTGAGAAGAAGGTACCGGGGACAAAGGATTGGCGTGGTTGGAATGGCAAAGGGTTAGATGGATCCTGTGAGTAGTGGTAGGACAGTGGTTGAGAATGCTGGGCAGTTGAAGCAGCAGGCAACTGTAACGGGGGAGGGTACTGGCTATCCTGTGAATAGGAATAACCAGGAGGAGGAAGAACCGGTGTGAAGTGTGGAAAAGCCCCAGACGGTCCAGTGAAGGCTGTAGATGGTGTGTACACAAGTTGACCAGTAGTAGCAGCAGTGTTGGTGTAGAATGCAGGAGAAGAATAGTACTGCAAAAACGAAGGCTGGGGATGACCAGAGAAAGGAATAAGAGAAGGAGGCTGGTAGAGAGTGAGATCAGCGGTAGAGGAAGTGAGGGTGTGCACAAAACATATTGAAGTATAACGAAAATACAATTTTTATTTATAATAAATAATGTTGATAGGTACATTAAAACATAATGCCAAACCCAAACAATAATTTTCAAAATATAAATATTAGGTGGTTCTATACAGGTTGTGTTAACTTCAACTAGAATCGGCCTTTAAGGCATATTTTGAGAGAATTATATATTTAAACCCAAACAGTAGCCGATCTAATTGTCGCAAAATTATTCTGGACAAATTGGTTTTTACTATATAGTCCTATTTTCTAAAACAAAACACAATAGTTTTCGCTAGTTACCGAGTTAACATTTTCACTAATTTTGGTTAAGTGAATATTTAGCCGAAACCTGAAATATTGATTGGACAAAATAAACATGGCTTCTTTAGATAATAGTTTTTGCATATTCATAAAGTATTTACTTATTCCCAAGTACAACTTCTGCAACTCACAGCTATGTTGCACCATGTAGTGTATGGCAGAATGCGCCGAATGTTTTCCATTCTGCTAGTATCAACCTGGCAGGTGCCTCGTACAATAGGGTATTATTTTATCGTCGCCCTTCGTCCTGATAAAAGTACTGGTGAGTTCAGATGGCAAGTTAACTGCCGGCCACAGTTGGATCCAAATATGTTAAAATGGCTGTCTTGAAAATTTGAACGTGGCGTTAACGAAATAGTGAAAAATTAAATCAGATTACTAAGTAGTATATGTGTACCATTTTTTATGAAATTCGTTCTTCGGCTTTAAAAGTTTTTAGTGAAACATACATATATACACATACATAGGCACACAGACTTGAAAGTGATATAATAAGCCTACTTTTTCCTTCGGAAAGCAAGCTAAAAATGCAGTAAACCAGTTAGGAAACGCGATTTTTGTACCCGTATTTGTAATAAAAACAACTAGAAGCATCCGCTCCTTTTTGAAACATACTAAGCTATTCACAAATAAAACTAAGACAAATGCTTAAAGTTGTATCGGAAAAAATTCAACTACGAAATCACTGTACTCCAGTTTTCCGCGCCACAAGTAATTGTGATACCGTTATCGAGTGTGGCAGTCTTATCTTTATCGCTTCTCTGTCAATTTGTTTGAAAGACAAATGCCTGGTAATGATTTATAATTGCTGTGACAGATTTGGTGGACCATATGAAGCTTGGTCCATGCCAATTATTTACTTGAATGAATTCTGCTAATGGCGTTACCTTTTCTTCGATATCTGGCAAGTTTTGTGGAATTTTCTCCATCTTCATGCACACAGCCTGTGCCTGCGCCTGAAAATACACAGTACGGAATATGTGAACGAAATATAATACATTTCCACCAATGTGCAAGTCTCCATGTTCGTGGCAGTGATGAGCAAGTTACAAGTTTGCATGTTCATGTAGATAACAAAACTAGTGACTTACAGAACTAAAGAACAGCATGTTACTCAAGTTAGTGAGAGGTAGTGTCTATATTTACCGAACTATGAAGCAGAAATCGTTAAACAGATAAACTCTCATCTTTATAGACAACAACATTTATTTTACCGTCATATGGAGAAAAGGAACACATAGGTAGAAAGGCAAAAGACACACACAGAAAGAGATAGTGTTTCATAGGTACAGAGAAAAATTGACACGGTTGAAGATGAACTGGAACAGATAGTCATTGACAGACAGCATTGTGGTGTAGTTTCAGTGATTATTCAATTAACACAAATAAAAGAATAAAAAAATTTTATTATGGAATTTCTTGTAGTCTAGTGCGACAGATTGTGGCTGGGTAGGCGGCGCGAGTGACATTGACCGAAGTAAGCAAACATAATTAAGTTTTAATATTAGTATTAGTAGTAGAAGACTACTGCCTTGTCTCGAATCCATCACCTTCATATTAATTCAGCACGGAATCTAGCGCTTCCTATCATTTTATAATGCTTTTCTAATTTTTTGCCCGAAATTAAATTGAAATTGTTGATAAAGAGGTTTGTAAATGATAATGTACCATGAACATCAGGTGAAACTTTTGCAATCATGAAACTTTCACAAATAAAGTAAAATACTAAGTTGGATAGTATTTGGTGAATTCCGTGTGACGATCAAATTCAAACCAAACAATGTTAAAACATTTAGGTGCAATTTATGACATATATAAAGTAAAACTTATAGCTCCCTAAACATTACCTCGTATTAAGGTTCCTACTAGTACTCGTGCAGAAAAGTCGCACCCTAATATCACTGCGGCCTCGTATATGAGCTTACCTCTGTTGTCAACTATTTTAAACAATGCTTACACCCATGGAGTTCACACCCTAAGGACATTGGTACACTATCCACAAAAATAATGGGCCGAACTGTTGCTAAAATGTTATAGTATGGTGCTATTATATAACTCTCTGTTTTATTATTAGTTAAAAGAATAGTATAACCCTTTTAAGCTTAACTGACAAAGATACTATCTTATTGCTTAATTGGTGAACCTTTTTTTATCGTAAAATTCAATATAATCAGATGGCCTAATTTTATTACGAATGGTTCGAACCAGTCAAGGGCAGGCACGTCGTGTATCGCCTCGTCGATATGTTTGAAAAATGTACACACTTCGATCCTCCCATCAGCGACAAGAGGCTCATAGCAGTGTTGTTACACCAGCTGCCCTATTGCTACCAGACACACCTGCTGGGTTGTCATGAGTACGGCCTGTCCGACCAAATAGACTATGTAATGGCAACTGACCAGTGAGGAAGAGGAACCCTGCACGCTGGCAACTAACACTACTACCCAATCCATACAGATATTGTCATCACGGCAGAACCCGTGGCGGGCAGCTTTCATTCACGGGTCGGAAACTGTTAGTGCAGAGGGTGTGTTAAGCACTTGGGAAAACCGAGGATCAAAGCACTCCGAACACGATGAAGAAATTCCTCAAAATAAGAGCCAAAGGTGCTGAAGAGACCAGCATGCAGACATGCAACTAGCAAAGTCTCGAGGCACACATGATCATGTCCCACAACCAAATACGCTATAGAACAATTAGGGGCAGCTTGTGCTATTCTGCAAAAACACTGTTTGTGTTTCCATCTCAAGCCAACGGATGACAAACAGCACACTGGTTTATTATTATCAGATTTATGCTGCCAACATGATGGCGAAAGACTTTATTTTCTTGACAAACAACCGCAGGTTTAATTGGCACGACGGAAAATAAACTACTAAAATAAAAATAGCTGTATGCCAAACACATAAACAAGATAAAAGTTATGTAAAAATAAACATACTTACACTAAACTAGTCATTAGTTCCACCTTATGCCACTCAGGGGCGTCATTTCAGGTTTTTCTTCTGGGGGGGGGGGGGGGGCAAATTTTTTAGGTGACAGTGGTCTTGTTGCATCTTTTTTATCAATTAAGCATGTATAAAATAGAAACTTTAAATAACAGTCAGACTTTAGTTTTATGTGCTTAAGTTAGCATTATTTAAATAACAAAATACAAAAAGTATATTTTATACACTTCAAATTCTAAATCCAGGGGAAGGACATTTGCCCCCCCCCCCTCTCCCCTGAACCACCAAATGACGCCCCTGATGATGCTAGGATATTTTTGGTACATTTCTTTTTTTTTATAAGCATAGAGCTGTCTGGTATTAGTATCTACATTGAAAGAAAAGTATTGTTGTAGGCACCATACTTCTGTTAAAATAGGGACAATACTCCAGTTAGGTTGTGAGTACTATCTGGAGTGTTCCTATTACAGTCTGTTCTGACGATAGAGAAAAGAGCTTCTTTCTTTAGGTTAGTAATTTATGAAGGAGGACGCAGCAGAAACACTGACCCGGACCTAGTGGATGGTACACACTCTGAAGACTTCTGTTTTACTAACGACGAGCCACTAGAACACCTGCCTTCGTGTCCCCGCAGCAAAATCGTACGTGCGAAAATTCAGATGCAACAAATTCCTGTAACAACAATATCAGGGTGCTTATATCGCAGTAACGATGTGTTTCGGCATGTTCTAAATTGTGAACTTTCTTGGTTCTTTATGGCGCTATGATTCTTTCACTACGATGGGCCGTTATAGCGTACAGGTTCAGAAAGACATGCGTTATAATGGAGATACAGTGTTTCCAACATATGCGATCGGATTGTGGTCACAATTGGATGGTGCTATGCTAGACTATGCGCTAATTTTAAGTTATCATTATAACATGCTGTAATTTTTTTGGCTTTAAAACCGTCTTACAAAATGTATATTAGTCCTATAAATCTAGGAATCGTAATCGTAGGATATGGGAATAAAATACTTTTTGTAAGACGGTATCAAGTCAGAATAATATTTTATACCGAAATAGCAACTGCCGCTTAGTCTACTGATGCGTAACATCGTCCAATTCGTTCCCTTTATATATCGACCCGTCCAACTAAGAACATCGTAACTGCAAAATGAAACATGTTGAGGAGAGCAGTTTGAAGTTTTGAAAAATTGCTGGAAATCTGGTTGATTTTTGACATCTCCATTTCCAAGCTACACCATAATATCTTGGTCAAAGGTGTGATTACATGCTATTGGAGTTTTGAATTTGTTTCATTGTCCTTTTGTTTTAGTAGATACAATGTTGTTTATATTGTAACTCTCTATTTAATATCATTGTAACTTGAGTTACGATGTTCTTAATTGGAACCATATGAATTTATAACATCGTAAGTCATGTTAATTTCATTAATGATGGGCAATTTCAATAACAATACTATCATGATACACTATTAACAGGGTGGTAATATTAAGTTCTAATTCACCAACAACTGTAAGTACATTTTAACATCAGAAAACCCGCTGTCGATAGACCGGTGGACACAATATTGTTCATTATTCATTTAGTATGTTGGCACTCTTTTCTTGAAGATTATTTACATTTTCACATGCTCATATACATCATTCCCATGTATAGCATTCCTTGCATAACACATTTTGTTTATCAAACAGTCTCTATTGTTGCTAATCGCTGCCCTATTTTCTATTTGCTTTCCCTTAAAAATTGAACAGTGGTTTCTGAACTGCATGAAAATAGGTTTTTTTTATCAGTTAGTCTCTAATTTTAGCACAATCACCCGACACCTACTTTATTTGATATTTCTTAAAAGTTGAATTACATTTAAAGCATACATTATACTTGAAAATTTTTTTCATCTAACCATCTCACATTTTCCCACACTGTAGTTTTTTTTTTGTTTTTTTCCCCAATATAAAAAAATATTTTTATTTCTATGATGTGTCCTAATCACTACTTTCTCGTGACTTATTTGCTTGTTTAGCTACACCCGTCTTTTAAGTCTCGTAAAAACATGCATACGCCTCTGGGATTAGCCCATACGCACACAAAGACTGGAGATCCTTTTTCTTCTCTGCAGTTACTGGCAGCACTTCTTTGTACGCACAGCTAAGCTCCAGATTGTGTATTGATCTTAGCTTTTTTCGGCATTGCTGGTATAGATTAAGAGTCACCTCTTCACCTGTGTGGTCATACTGGATGTAAAGTGTGGTGGAATTCTCTCTCTCTCTCTATACGAATCTGCTTCACATTTTTCCAATGTATGTGTTCTTTATTTTCGCTCACTGACCAGTTGCGGCTGTCGAAACCCAAAAGTTCTTTGCAATTCTTGATGTCCTTCTGAGAAATTTCTTTCAACAAATATTGCGCCCTTTGTTTTTGCCATATGTATCAGCATGACCCACTGTTCAGGGACGTAAATAGTTTGTCCTTTTTTTCTCCTTTCAATGAAGGCATGCGTTTAATCCCCTTCATTTTTGGTGTGCCCCCTTCTCCAAAAATTTGTGAGTAATAGAAATGTGTAGAGTTTCGGACATGAATGAGTATGCTGCATACATAATTCCATTGCGGTTTTGCCCCGCACAGTTGTCTGAGTAGAATACGAACTTGGCAATGCCTTCTTCAACTTTTAACTTAATGAAGTCCATGACAAAGCTTGCAATTTCATTCACATCTCTCTTTCCAATTTGTTTATGCCAAAAATAGCTGTAACCTCGTGACTTTCCAATATCAAATACAGTAAAGTTGTAGCAAACATACTTCCTCTTGTAATAGAATAAGCTTGCTTCGGACTGTGGAACTGTTCATGTTTTTTTAAGGTCGAACGTAGCCACACACAATGAACTGTCAATCTGGGCTCGTGCTTTGCCCTTGTTTTTCATTTCTCGTACTAAATCTTTATTTTTCATGTGCAACTCAATCTCTTTAGCCATCTATTCTTTTTCATAGCGTTCTCGCACATAGAATAAGCACTGCATTCAGCACACTGGTCTTTCTTAGGGAAAAAAACAAAGGTTGAACTCATTGTTGAAGATATCCCTATACTGCCTCAATGTTGCATGGATGTCAGAAAGTTTCTTTTCCCATTCAGTGTACATGTTGTACATTTTACTGATTGACAAACCTTCCAGGTACTTCCTGTTACTTCTTTCTCTGGTGTAGTGTGAATCTACAACAGGAAATTAATTTATGTGTTCCTTCACATTCTCTTTCACTGCTTCAGGTATGCAATTGTGCTTACGATTAAAATGTTTGCCCCTATTGTTGGATGAATGTGTGGCATTTTCAGAATTGGTTAGCCTTTTGAATGCAGTTCTAACCCACACATCAGTTATGGCAAGAGTAGCAAGTAACATTTTCTTGCAAACTTTAATGCGGGCATCTCCTTTACTCAGTGTATAGACGACTGAAGAACCCCTTCTAGATTTTCGCACCACAGTGACACGCTTTGTTTTTTCCTTGAAAGTATTCCTTACTATGAAATCCCAATATCTAGTATGGTCACCAAGCTTCCAAAATTTGTTACAAATGTTAAGCCTATCTTCCTCAGATAGTTTCTCATTACATTTGAATCTACACAAATAGTTAAGCCTATTTTCCTCAGATAGTTTCTCATTACATTTGAATCTACAGTTTGGTCCACATCCTGGTTGCAATTTTTTGCAGATACTACTTGTTCAGTAGTTGTGCTAACATATATTTGTCCTAAGTTTCTTAGTTGTTTGGCTTTAACTGTCTCCCATTCACTCATGTTAACACTTCTTGTGCCGGTGTGCTGAGGTGATAAAAATTAATTAAATGTAATCGGAAGCAATACACTCAAGTGTTTATAATCATTAAACAAAACTCCTGTTCAAAACAGCCACACATTAATAAAAGAAACAAAGTGGCAAGACAAGCAAAAGAACAGGACAACAAACATAAAAATAAATGCGATAAACACACAAAATAAACACTTGAGAAAGACGACTAGGCCACAAGCACACCGCACAAAAGAATAAAAATAGAAAAATGTAAAGTATTTAGAAAATATAACTACCTTACTAGATACTTCAAAAATAGTTAAAATGCCCAGAGGAACAATTATAAATAAAAACACGTTGATTTGTGGTTTGTTAAACAATGAAGTTAATTTTATTTATTTAATTTCTCATTTAAATGTTTTTTTATATATGGAAACAAACATGATAAGTTATAAATAACATTGAAATAAATTAGGCATGTAAGCCTATATGAATAGTTTAAATTAATAATTAAAATTATGTGCAAACGATATAATTTAGATGAAAGGAAAAGGGGTACCCCGCACATTATTTATTATGGAAGTTAATTAAAACATAAAACTTCTAATCATTAATAAATAAAATAACATTAAAATTAAAATTTTACATGAAAGCAACTTCTGTATTTATTATAAAACAAAATTCAGATCAGGATTATGACGTGTCTCTTTAATATAAAATAAATAATATTACGGTTGCTTTAGTTTTAAAGGAGGTAAAAGATCTGTCCGATGGCATTTATCTGTCCTTACGTCAAACGTGGTGGTGGTGGTGAGTGAAATGGAATCGGAGATGTAAGCACACAGTTCCTTCACTGAATGCTGGAGAATGGAGAAGATAGCACGCATTCTCAGCTGCGACGAAAACACTAGTCCCCTAGCTCAATCGCCGGGACGAGCCGCAGGCACGAAACAAACCAAGATGGAAAAGTGCCCATAATGATGTGAGGTCCAACACTTGGACCCTCACTAAAAGAAAAGAACGCGAAATTAATAAAATGTGAACGCAAAGTAACAAATAGAGAAAGTCTCTGAAGACAGGTACTCACCAGAGGGCGACGAAAGAAGCAGAAACACGTAGCACTACATTTAAAGACAAAAGCTACGTTTGGAGTTGTAGAATAAGAAAATAACTATTCCAGTAGACTACACGATGATGATTTAAAAAAAAAAAATAAGCAGTTAGGGCATCTACGTCCCTATGTCTGCTGGAAAGATACGAACACCGCAACAACACATCTTGTCGTGTTCACTGCTGATCAAAGAGTGCCGGAAAAATGAAGGAAAGAGAGGTAACAGAGCACAAACAAAGGCGCAGCGCAATAACTATAAAACGCCCCACTAGATGGCAGGGGCAGTCAGAATCGCCTACCGACAAGGAGGCACAATGCTTTCACGTGTACAGAGCTGCACAGAAAGGACGAAATTACGTGATGGGAATGCAGAGTACACGCGCCCTGACACAGCAAATGTCTACACTGCAGGAAGAAACAGTAAAATAAAGAAGAAACAAAGCTTCGGCTAAGGAATGCAAAACGTAGCCGCGCACATCCGGCTAACAAGGAACACGTTACTGCAGCCTGAATCGGCTCTGCTCATAACTAACATGTGAAGGAAAGATAAGACTGTAATGAAAAATAAAAATGTACTGAAGTATCCAGAATAAAATAAAATTACTGTATAACACCAAACTACTGTTAGTATAATGTAAACACGATAATATCAATGAAATAAAAAAAAGTTAAGAAAATAAACCTAAATTTATGAGAATATAGACAAAACATTTTAATATATAAGTCGTGACGTATATAATACAGCACAATCTCTTTCTCCCAGAGCTTGTTTTCTTTTTACAAGATCTTGGTATTTTTTTTTTGCAATGCTAGCAGAACTTATGTATTCTGCAGGACGACTATCAGAAATGTTATTGTGAGTAACTTGTAAGCGACTTTCAGCCTGACATTTTTGCGAATTTACAGTTGTCTTTACTTGTTTGGTTGCATTAGATTTCATCTTATGATTTTTAATATTCTTTCTCTTCCTACTTTTATTAGTGTGTCTCTTTTCATCATCACAAGATATTTCACTCCATTCTGTTTCATCCGGTTTCCAGTCTGTGACATTCCAAAACTCATCTTCATTGTCTTCATACTAGGACGAATGGTTACTTGTATTTGTATATGTTGCGAAATTCGATGGTATTAAGTGTCTTGAATTAACAGAACTATCGGGCTTTCTATGCTTCGCATCAGCGATAACCTCATTTATCTGCCTACCATCTTTATCTTCATACTGCATACTCTTCTATGCTTTCTTCTCTGTTCAGCACTTCTTTGCTGTATTCTGTGTGTGTTTCTCCATCCTGCAGTCTTTCGCCCTCTTCTTTACTTCCTTCTTTCGTAGAGGACTGTTTTATTTCTTTACTGCCTACAGTATGCTGTAATTGATCATTCTCTTCTAGGCTATCAACTTCCAAACCATTTTTCTGAAATATTTATTCTCCAAGAGTCTTCGTTTGCTCCCAGAAAACACATTGATCTGTAGTAAGGGGTGACAAGCCCCAAGAACCAGTATCATTGGAATTTGTATGACTTTCTTCAAATTATTCGTCTGAAATATAATAATTAATGTTAAAGAATTTGCCTGAAAATTAAAATTGCTACTAATAAAAATATTCTTCAATAAACAATGGCAAAAGATGGGAATTACTAATGATACAGAAACTCCACAAAATGCAAAAACCTTTTTTTCGCTACAAAATATTGAAATGCAACTTTTGGTAAAGCCTATAGGCTACACTCGCAACAGCACACAAACAGCAACTACTACTTCCAGGCTACAACATGCCCACTAGATTGCAACACAGTTAACAATTAGTAGGAAGATTCTCATTGCAGAAAATAGTTACACTTTTCTCCAGCAATAACATCGTATCTGACATTATGATGTTACTGTTCTTATTAAATCCATACATCATCGTACCTTGAGTTACGATGTTATTGCATGGAGCAAACACGTGAATGGTAGTTACGATGTTCATAATCTAAGCTGTAAAAGACAATTGTTCAGAGACAAGGTTATAATATTGTACCACAAAATAAAGGTAATATTTTTTGCTCATAATGAGCCAAAAATCTTAAATTCGTAAAAATGTCAGTTACAGTGAATTTAATTGGACGGGTTGATATATCATCACACATCTGAATTAAATCTATCGCCACTACTACTGACAATAGATGAATCGTTGTACTCATTGTCCTTGATTTAAGTTAGGCGACCTTTATCTACTAGCCTCTCCACTATTTACGCTATACCATGTATATATATATATATTTATTATATGCAAATAATGATGTAACATATAGTTAAATACACACACTTTGAATGGCAGTGCACAACGCCGAATGCAGGAAAGAATTAAGATTTAGGTGACTATGCAATGCGGCTCAAAAGCAGTCGTAGATGAAACATGCGAGATTGATTACAACTTTATCGGATTGGGAATTTGGTAATTCACTTATCTTCATGTGATGGATGGAGGAGCATGGAGCTCGCCAGCTACTTTAGCCCGTGTTTTGTAAACAGAAGTTACTACAGCAGACAGGGGGAAGTACAGAACAAATTTAGGGGAATGAACTAAGATTATTAAACTTACGAGAACCTAAACAAATATATGTAGTACTCTACCCTACGCTATTCGGTTTACTCAGTTGGCGGAGACCAAAGTACACATGAGAAACACAAACTCAGGTGTTTATGACATTGGATGAGGGACACTAAATAAATATTCAGAGGTCGGTAAATGTTCAAAATTTACTCATAATCATTGGACAGTCGTTATAGAGTTAAAATAGTAAATACTACCATGTTTCTTCTGATTGTGGTCAAGCGAAAAAAAAAAATAAACAAAACACAAGCATCTTGTGGAAAGCTATGTTACAATTGACTAATTGGCCACAATCCAATTCTGCTAGATAAACATCGTAGAAGGTAGAAGTAATCCAAAACACTATATTCAGTGGTTACTAATGAAATGAAAAAATACTCTGGCATTGAACTTACATCACATACACATGATGTTTCTCAACAATTAGCAAGAATTAACCTATATATTTTTCATAGCAGAAGTCAATAGCAAACTAGAAATAATTACTGTCATGGAGGAATTAACTGCATTTCAAGTTCATGGCGATGAGAAGGTAGCTGTGTTCTGTTATTTATTTTACTATCGAGTAAAATTTTTATGAATGCAGTCTTCGTAAAAGGACGTGGAAAATATTAAATTTAATTTTTGTCTTCTATGTTGTACAGATAAAGAAAAAAAATTATTTACAGAAAATTGAACACACCAGCTAAGAGCCAATATCACAACGTGAGTTAACAACTTAATCTGTGTTTTAGTTAATATAACATTGGTTTTAAATCGTACTGTATTTCACCATTACTTAATTCTGGTGGAATTTCGTTACCTGGAGCTTAACTGTAAACTGCCGAAGTCGACTGTGTAAAGTTGGTTGAGAGAGAGAGAGAGAGAGAGAGAGAGAGAGAGAGAGAGAGAGAGAGAGAGAGAGAGAGAGAGAGAGTATGGCCGCACGTGAGTACTGTAAAACGGGGTGAAGATTTAGAACGAAATTATCAGTACAATATTTGCTTTAGAAGCATTTTTTCTTGATAGGCAAATTAATGCTGTTGACATAATTTAATTGGAATGTTACTTTTAAAAAGAAACATTCTTGGCGAGAAATTTGTTTCAAAATGTGATCCTCTTCACCCCACGGTGATCCTATTCACCCCATTTTACGGTACTAGCTGTTTGATGTTGACAATGAACGAAATATGCGAAAGTGGGCTAATTATTTATGTAGATATCTTTACTAATTTCATCTGTTGAAGCATTCTGTACAAACAATATTCGACCATGTCACACTGATTTGTTTTTCTATCACACAAGTCATTATTACTATTTACATTGCTTAATTTTATTTCGTGCAGTTGCGGCAAATTTCTCCTTTAACATATCTCCGTCCAACTATAAATGTAGTAGAAAAAGCTTCGTTATTACTTTATCTCCATGTTTATTTTCTCTACTCAGAATGGGAAAGGACTATTTTGTATTCATGCTGAATACTTGCGGCACATTAAAGTATTGGAAAATCGCGTGAATAAAAAATAATAGTATTTTGGGAAAACGAAATGTCATACATAAACAAGACCTGGAGCTTGTCACAACTTTACAGCCATGTCCTGAAGCGATAATTTGTGATAAGATAACAATTTTCGCCTATTATGTGTTTATTAGCATTGTACAGAATGTGGTTTTTAATACAAATCAGTGGTAGATAAAAAATATCATTTGAAATGCAAAGCTTTAGTTAGCTAATTCTTCACTAAATATGTTAAATGAAACCATAATTTGTAGGTGCGAAGTAGGCCTAGACCTAACCCTGGTGAAAAAATACATTAATATTACATATATAACACTTTTCACCACCAATACACTAAAAAAAAAACCCCTCCATTATTATTGATTTTAATCTGCATACCAAGACTGATGAATACAATTAATCTCTAGCATTTTGTTAGAAAAACTGCAATTGATTTATTTATTACAGTGAAGATTTAATAAACTACACAAAACACAGGAGATAGAGGAAGCCACAGAGTATAAGTATCTAGGGCTGTGAAACAGGCTGATCTAAGGAGGACAAAGCAGGTGGACAGTGGGGTTAAGAAAGGAAGAAGGGTTTTTGGATTGCTGAGGAGGGTTGTTGAAGGTAGATAGTGGTGAAGGGAAAGACATACTGCACGATGGATCGAACAATGTTGGGATATGCTGTTGCGGAGTGGGATTCGTGTGTGGAGGTGCAAGAGCTAAAGAAGTTGCAGAGAAGGGCAACGATAAGGGTGATAAATAAGTGGGAAAGGTAGAATCAGGCTGGTGAGGAAGAAAGGAACTTTAGGTTTAGTGTGATGATGAAGTAGTTGGGGTGGGAATCGTTGAGAGACAGGAGAAGAATAGAAAGACTGGTCAGATTGTATAAGGTTATGAAAGGGGTGGGGGGATGAAGTTGTTTGGCCTGCTAGCGAAGGAAACTTTTAAGGGAAAAGGAAACAACAATGAGAAGATTCAGAGGGGAACAAAGAGGGGTAGACAGTCAATGCTGAGGGGAATGGAGAGGGAGTGGAAAGCACTTGGTGACTGTGAGGTTGGGGTTGGAAGGTTTAGGAATGGACCGGAGATTTGGTTCTGTAAGGCTGGGGAGAAGTCTGCTTGCCACCGGGCGTTAGCACAATCGCGAGTGTAAAAACTTATTATTAGGCTATTTAATTTATCGCCAACATTTTGCACTAACTAAATACACCATTCTCCAGCATTTTGTAGCAAAAAACACTACTATATTGTTATTTTGTGATGATGTAAATTTGGTCAAACTACACACACACCGTTAGATACGCTTCATCTACGCAAATTTAATGATAACCTAATAACACCAGTCTGCAGCTTTTTTTCATAAACACTTCAGTTTTATATGTTGTTATAGTGTTAAAAGTGATTGAATTTGCAATGTAGGCAGTATTTCTTGCTGTTGATCTGCTTGTGGAGTTGACATAGTTGTTTAGAAGGTCATCTTATGTTTTATTTATTTGGTTGGTGGTTGGGATAACTATTCCTAGTATTATATTGAACGAGAAGTCCTATAAAATATTATTTTTTTGGTCAATTAGTGAGTAGATAATTTTCTACTAGAATTTTAAACTACACTGCTAGGTACGACAAGCCAAGGCTCATTCAGAGAGGCTGGGTGTAAAACTACAGAAGTATTACGAATACAGCATGTTTTTATCAAATAAATTAGCATCCAATAGGGTTGGAAAGCGTAAGGGAAAATAAAGTAAACAGAAAAATAGAATTTTTTCATCAGCGTGAAATATTACAGAAAATAAAGCAATACTAATTGGTCACTCAGTTTTAGAATTAAAAATCTGACTGGTTAATGTGTTTACATTTGGTGTCCATCTGCCAATGCACATAGTATCACAAAAAGGAAATAATTATTAAATGCAACACAAAATTTCAGAAGGAACATCAAAATTGGTACAGTAAAATATATACTGTTTCACCAATTAACCAGAAATAATTGTCATACACAACTTAAATCACCACCAGTAAAAAAATGTTCGTAATTCAAGTTTTACAATAAGTAATACACTAAAATAATTATTAGTGATCTTGCATGTAATTACTGCTTCTCGCTCTTGGCTTCCACGTGAACTATCTGCTTAGGAAAAACAAAACAAGAGGGCGAGTGGATTTTCCCAGACATATAATTGAGTTGTGAAATTTTACACTGATTGCTGTCTTTTAGGTGTATGTGTTCAGTTACGATGGTGTAAGAGTGAAAAGGAGGGAGGGGAGAGAGAGTGTGTGTATGTTTATGTTATTTCCCTCATCACTTCACTTAACTAAAATTAAAATGTCATTTACCACACCCTTAAATTTACTTTACCAACATATTTCGCCATGTGTAATGGGGTACAGTTATTCGATCAATAATCGTAATGAATTTGCAGGTTGAAGATTCACATAAAGTAAACACAAAAAGTCGTGGAGAATTTCATACCACATTCAGTTGAAATATGCACATGTTAAATTTTCTTTAATATTACAAAACATTTAAAGGTATCCAAGAAAGATCAATTGTAATTCACTGTTACATTCTAAACACATGGTACGAGCACAAACGTGCCAAAATCATACAGTTGACTTAACGATTTGGAATCCTATTGATCTTGTAACATTTTCATCGTATAGTTACATATTCTGGAAACCTATCGAATGGCCCTCTATCAAGTAAATTCTTACATATAAACAGTTAATTTATCTATACATCCGGATCACAGACACGAGGCACAAACACACAAAACTTCGTTTTGGTAAAATTAAACAATCTGCTTGCCTTTCTTAAGTCACGGTAGTTTCATTGATATGCTAAAATATATTCATTATACGTTTTCAGTAAATGATTTTTCGGTTTATTGTATACAGTATACATTTTGTCAGTGTTGTAGTCGCCAAGCAACGGGGGCGAGAGTCATAGATAGCGCAAGACAAAAGAGCAATATCACAGTCTGGATTTAAAATTTTGGTTTAAGTTTACACACATATTAGTTACATCTCAGTTAACATTTTTGTTTTGTGAAATCGGCTCTAAAATATCTAGTCTTCGTATTGAAATAGGCACAGCAAAAGTTTATTTACAAACATCTCGGGATGAAAAAAAAAAACTAATTGTGAAACTTTTTTTTCATGTATTAAGCAATTTGTTTACAACTTTCAAAAATTCTTGTTTGCGATAGTAGGTCTCGAAATAGCTCTTAGGATCTTATTTCTGTGTGATTTAATGCATTTTTTAATTTTTTTTAAATTATACATTACAAAACTAATAATAGTTACACCGGTATACCATTATGTTGATACTATGTGCCTGAAATGATTTATTGTGAGATAAAAGCAAGCACAAGTAATGTCGAAAACTAGAACAGTATTTGGAACATTTATAAAATGGCGAATGTTTCCATAGCCTCGCCCTTAAAGAGCTAGATGGAGATTAAAGATAGGTTGAGAGTACTAGGAATTGAACTCTTAATTATTTTTTGTTTATACGATATAGTATTTTATAGGCGTTACGTTATTCCAAACTACAGTTTCAGCACGTAAAAAAAACTCAACATAGTTTTGTTTCGCACAAATGCTTGTCAAACACTAAATTAGCAAGCAAGTTGGACATCTAAAGAAAACACACTTATTTGTGAACTATTTCTCATATATTATGTGCTATAAATTATTTCGCGAAGTTTATAGAGACAACGAAATAATTTGTAATTTATGTTCGTACACTACATTATTTTTGACCTATTTCCGAATTGTTCTTGCTGGTATAGTAATGTCACGCTTACCTTGCTTTGGAGTTCCTTATTGTGCTCCTCTAGCTGCTGTACATGTCGCTGGTACTCGCCTAGTTTACTGTCCAGATCCTGCACCTGTGTACAAACCACAAACCTATGAATTTCTTGCATTATGTATTTCCAGAATCTCACACCAACATACTACAAGGCACCAGTGGCACTAGGCTGCAGTTCTTGCAGTGTTACATTTATCATAATAAAATGTGAGGGAAGATCAGAGTCACACATCTAGAGGCAGGTCTCTGCTTCATTTCACGTTTCTTTCTTCACATTTTACTTTCTCGTCGCCCTATTTCTGTTCATTTCACCAGCTCCCAGCATGTATTCTCTCTTTCATCGTCTGAGGCCAGGGCGGTGTTCTTACTAATGAGGTCCTATCTTCGTCCGTAAGTGCTACCTCCGAATTATGTGACTATACATAGTGTCTGTGTTAGTGACGGTTTGGCGAACCCTTCTCACTGGTCCAGCAGGCAAATCTGGGTGCGGAGCCCGTATCCACGTACATGTACACCCCACCCACGTAACACCACCTCGTGAATCATGACAATAATAGTTCCTTCACCAGTGATTTGGGCAGTTTGAAAGGCCTCCAATAACTGACTGACCCGGATAATTAAGTCAGGCCTCTGGCCCGAGATCGTAAACCCCAAGATCCTGGTCAACCTCTTCCTCTGTGCC
>PNEQ01124062.1:28309-52878 GCA_003012365.1 Medauroidea extradentata | reverse complement strand
ACCACCACTACACCAACTACAACCACTACACCAACAACCACCACTACACCAACAACCACCACTACACCAACAACCACCACTACACCAACAACCACCACTACACCAACAACCACCTCTATATCAACTACAACCACTATACCAACTGCAACCACTGCACCAACAACCACTGCTGCACCTCCCACAACATCTACAACGACTCCACGCCCTACAACTGCGAAACCACCAGCACCTGGTTTTCAATGCAGTTTCCCTGGTATATATCCCGACAATAATGACTGCCGTTCTTTCTATACATGCTCTTTGTTCCTACAAGCCACTCATTTCACATGTCCATTCGGATTTAGGTTTAGCCCAATTTTTCTAAAATGTGTTTGGGGGAATTGTTGAGCGGAATCTCACTCTTTATTATGGAAAAAATATATTTAGTATGGCGTGAAATCAACTCTAATTAGAAATTTGTGGTAATTAATTATTGACAGTAAAAGAAGTGTACAATTTTGCTTTGTCTTTTTAAAAAAGCACAGGACTTTTTTTAATAATGTTCTCGTATTTTGAAGCAAATTAATAATCTTACACGTTCATGAATTAAGACGTTATTTATTAAGAAACAAACAAAATTTACTATTTTTGCTTGTTTAATAATATATATAATCTACGACAATTATATAAAATAAAAAATAATGGATGGTAGTGCAAAGTTCCGTGACATACAATTTAGAAACTGTTTGATTTAATGAAATGACAAACAGAACCTAAACAATTTTCCTTGCAGTTTACATTCTGATTCATTTAAAACCTAAAAGGAATTGGTATATTTATATCTGTACAAAATTTTTTAACATGGGTTTACGACTAAATTTGTGTTTATATTCTTGTTACAGCATTCCTTAAATTATTTACACTGCTTAGTGATATTTTCAAATATTTTTAAAGCTCCTGTGCTTAAGTCCGTACACCATAAATGCATATTATTTCTAGCTAAGTGTAACACACGCAGAAGCAAAATGTTTTAGCTTTAGTATTTATTAATTCCATTATCTTGAAAATATTTGCGATATTGTGTTTAAAGTATTGTAGCAGAAATGCTAACTATCGCCACATTGTAAAAGTTAAATATTAAGAAAAATCGTTTTTCTCAGAAAAAAGAACATTATTAGATTATTTTGTAACTGAAAAAATAATCCAGTTCTTACTTTGAAACACGGCTTGCATAAATTTTCCAGCCCTGTCACTGTACAAAAATGCCTCACTATTCAAATTGTGAAAAAATTTGGATACAGGTCGATAGGTTGATGTTTCCTTGGTTTGTATTTGATTATAACAGTTGGCATGTGTGTTCATAACATATAAAATATTTGTGGACATACGTTTAAAATAAGGTAGTTTTATTTGAATGTAATGTTTTGTACATTTATACATTGTTTATTCGATCTGATTGTGTTTTATTTATGAGAAATATATACTGTATTATTATTTATTTGTTTATAAAACATGTGTGGCAAACATAGACAAAATCATAGTCTTAAATTATTGAAAATAATTGTATCTGAGTATGCTTGTATGATATTGTGATTAAAGCATGGAATAAAACAAAATAAAGAAATGTATTTTACTGACAAAAAGACAAAAACAAATTAGTAAGTAAGAAATGTGGCTCGACTTTTTGTTTTTCCTGTAACAACAATCGTACACGTGATAACATTAAAAAAATTACTTTTAATGTTCGTATTATAAATGAATCTAATATAAAATATTAAAACTTCATATTTAAAAATTACAAATGTATATTGTTAAGGATACAATTTTACGTTGCAGAACTGCAAGTATATTTTCCGTAGGTTACATTTTGTAAATTTATGAGCACAGTACTGGAGAGAGAAAAAAAACAGGTGTTGTAGACCAGTCACATGATTATTTCCAGGAAAATACGTAGTTTATTGCAGGCCTTCATCAAAATGTTAGTCTGCTGAATCAATAATTAAATTAATAATAGGAAACATTATATAATTGTTAAACTTTCTTAAAATTTAGTTATAGTTCTTTCAGAATAAGTATTTTAAATTAAAATGTTTGAGATGCCTTTCATGAACTGAAATCTGGTACATATGTTAACAGAAAAAATACCGTTAAAATTACTAGGAAATTAAAGTAAATGACTGTAAATAACAAGGAAAAATACAATAACAAAGCGTTTTAACGTGAATGTGATGCTAAATGCTATGAAACTGGTAGTACAAGACAGTTTAAATGAACATTTTTAATGTCTCAGAGTTGTATGTACTTTTGAGTAATGACACATTTTTTATTCGAGGTACCACTGATGAAATTTTTAAAAGAACTAGTTATGGATTAACAACTATAAATCTGTATGCCTGTAAACATGAGGGATTCTCTTGTTTAAAATTATTGATGTGTTCCCAGAGTCATTATTTTCATATTGAAACATATTTTAAGCCTTCATGTTTCGAAAACTGTAATAAACACTGTCCACCGCTTACACATTACATTTATAATAATTTCCCACAATTAATACATTTATCCGTTCCATAGTTTTCGTACAAGCACATGTCAATGTATCGATTTTACTATTTTCGCTACTTACCCATAGTAAACACATTTTCAAACGACACGAATGAAAAAATTGATAGTAAATGTAAATGCATATTAAGGTAAAGAATGACACAGTTGTAATTTCACGTAAAAATAGTTTGTATTAAAAAAAGTTCTTGAATTTACCGGTACCTAAATTTGTCCTTTCTTTGAGTATCTGCATCTGTAAAAAATTATTTTTAATGTGAAATAACAAATATGACATTCTGTAGCTATATAAATGTACTTTCGGATCAAATTATTTAATTCGTATCGTTTTAATATATTTTACTTTGGGTAAATAGGGAAAATATTCAAATCACTACTTTGACAAGCGTTTGTACGAAAACTACGAGCCCGAAAAATATTTTATTTGTGGGAAATGTATATTAATGTAATGTTTAAGAGTTGGATGGTGTTTGGTTCAATCATAAAATTACGAATTTTTTGGTGCATAGCTCCCTAAACGTTCTTGAGGTTAGGGTACGATATTGTTCGTGCCGAGATTGGCATCGTGGTGTGTCGTGAATCTAGCGAGAACTACGAGGCGGTAGCTTGGGGTCATCAGCGAGGTTTATAACTACCTGGGCCCCGCACGCGTTGTCCGGCTACGAGGGATGCCGTTAGGCTGAAGTTAAGGGGGATTTACAACAATCCGTCGCTTCCACCCGTCATCCGTCGTCCCGCCAAATTTTTGGCCCGTTCCGTCCGTCAGAAATGTTAGCGATTCACAATAACGCGTCATCCGTTCGTTGTTATTCCTTTAATTTGCAGTGTTGCCAGTGCACAAACAGAAAATTTTTGTGGGGTGTAAAAATTTTCCTTAAACATATTATTTATTTTTACAGATTTATAATCAATTTATTACTGCTTATAATTGCAATCTCTGTTCTTCACCACAAATAAATTTTATGACCATAATTATTTACTAATTAAATAACTTATGGTGTAATGTGAGTAAGCATTATGTAAGAAATAATTTCTATTGGTGTTTTAATTTTTCCTGAATACCAAAATTATCTATATAGTATTTTATAAATGCATTTACAGCACTATATAACCAAAATAAAAATATACCACAGCCTTCTAATTAAAATAAAAACGTTAAGACGATCGTCGCCATCTATAGAAGGCTGTAATAATTTCACCCGTTCGTCCGTAAAAAGTTACAGCTTGGCAAGCTTTCAATGGACGGACGGATAGATTTATTGCAGACTCGTGACTGGCTGGGAGTCACGTGATCGACGAATGGATGGCGGACGGACGGGCGCGACGGATCGTTGTAAATCCCCCTTCAACAATCATCCGCCTCGACAGTCCGTCCGTCAGTCACGTGACCTTCAGCAAATCGGAAGCGTACAATATTTCCATCCACCCGTCCGTCGAAAACTAGGCAAGCTTTAACTTTTGACTGGGCGACGAATGAAAGCACAGCCTTCTAAAGACTTCGGCGATCGTTTCAACTGTTTCATTTTAATAAGAAGACTGTGAGGTTTGTTTTATTTTATATTTTTCTTGCGTAGTACTGAGAATTCACGACTTGAAACTACGTTAATGATAATTCTGGCATACGGAAATCGTTAAAATACTAACATAAATTATTTTCTTTAAATAATGATTTTCCAAATTGAAACTTAAATAATTTTCATAGTATTTATTTTTTGTGTAAAACAGCGGTTGTACTTATTAGCAGCCATAGACTAATAAATATGTAGAAATAAAGTTAACAGTTGAGGGGAATTATTTACGTCCCACAGAAGTTTTCTGGTTGTGCATTGATAGCATTGCATATGAAAGGAATAGCGACGGTCACATGACTGATTGTTGTAAATCGTTAGCTTTGTAGACAGACCGTCGACTTATCTACAGTCTCCATCTTCGTGTATTTCGTCCGTATGCCAATTTTTTGAGTGTAACACAGAGGGGTGTAGAAATACGAATGAAGTGGAGACAGTAACACAACTGCGGAACAATCAAGCTTACCGATTGAGAGTCAGTTTATTGTCATTCGCAATTTCTAAAAAAGAGAGCGTAGAACATGTGATAACTTTACAAAATCTTTAAAGAACACTCGTTTCCAGTGAGCGGAGTTCTTGATTGGCTCTGAAATCTTGTAAGTAGGTTCAAACACTGGTGACTACTATAGTACTGAATTTCGTCGTCATTTGCATCTTATATGGGGTTAGTTCCTCTTCAAGAATGACAGCGCTACGTCCCACCATAAAGCGGTTGCCACTGAACTCAAAGAGAATGAAGGTATTATCATGGATTGAACTTAGGTCCGATGGAATACGTTTTGTGTGTTGCTGGGAAATGTACGGCTGTACTCGCCAGATACTAGCAACGACTCTGCCAATTGCAGTAGGTGTACTACAAGAAAACAAGACAAGTTAACAATATTCGGGACGTTATTTTGATGTAGTATTCCTATTAGAAATACCGCTCTGCATACCTATCTGTAACTTTTTTAAAAATATGTTTACTTCTCCAATTTTTCCCGACCGCAATTTTATAACCATTACTACTGCGGAAACTACAATTTTTTCTATGAGCTTACATGTATGTCGATAAAATCCTCTTCGCTAAATAAAGCCGGAAATTTTACGCGAGTGGTTGAGGTAGAATAAACATAAAAAAAAAAAAAAAACCAACTCGACTGATACACTAAACCCATACATGAATGTTGGTTCGGATAATAGTCACAAACATATCAATGAATACAAATGTGTTGAATATAGTAATGACGACTGAAGCTGGAAGCAAATTTTTCTTAGAATGTCTCTTACTAACAACATTAAAATTGAAAAAATCATTATTAAATGTAAATATATTAAACAATCATAGGTCTGTGTATTATGTACAAGAAAAGTCCTTGAAGTTGACCTAGCTAAACCTTCGTTATATTTTCTTATCCATACAGTTTTCTGTGTTTCCTTTTCTTCCTGTTCTCCCTTTTCTAGATTTTTTTTATTTTCTTCATCGACCTCTCCATAACTAAACTCAGAATCTGCCTCCGCTAGACGACTTATAAACGCTTTAAAAGACTATTTGTAGGGTACATGCATTGACGATATGAAAATGTTATGGTTACTAAACCAAAATTCTGGACTCTACCGCCACCCAGAACACGCGTAGTACCGACACGATTTTTCCAGCCTGTATCGAAAATTGTAAAAGTCCCCTCCAAGCGTAACAAAAGGGTTCAGAAGTGAGCTTTACGTCTTGTCTACAGCAATGCCATTAGAGAAGATTACACACTACTCAGCACTAGGAAAGGAATTTTGAGAGGAATCAACAACTGGGGATTTTTTTACTGAAATATCCCAGAATTTGCATAGAGCAATTTAGGGATTCCACGGGATACACAATTTATGATAGCCGAAGCCAGGTTGCGAACCAGGTCCCTTCAAATTCGAGTTCGATGTGATACAGATGCGCCACCACCTGGCTCGGTTTGAACTTATTGAGGGTGACCACGATAAGAGAGTTCTTGAAGTGGCGAGGCATGCTAAATGTGTGCAAGAGAGATATTAACCAGTGATTTGAAAGAACCTAAGTTGATGCACACTTTCTGCCAGGAGATTTTGTATCTGTGTCACGACTTTGTAATTACTCACCGTGGTGTGAGCGTTAGTGCTCAGTTTATCAGTACATTTGATTCACTGTTTCTAAAAATGTTATTTGACCACATTAAATTGCTTGTTCGCCCCGTATCCCTTAAGGGGTTTTTTGCATGGCATTCTAAATATTTGACCCTATTCTTTACAGCTTATACTACTTAATGTTATGGTAAAAAACACTTGCCGTTTCAAGTTTTTTGAAAATATTTTGAAAGCTGTGTTGCTACTCCCACGCCCTCTCCACACTTATCACGACGTTTCCGAAGTCTGTTTTGTTATTTAATTTCCTACTCTTCTCTTCATTTAAAGGTGTTTACGTGGGAATTATTGTTATTTTATATTGGCGTAAAATTAAGTTAGTTTTGAAGACGTTACTTGAAAGTATATTTTTATTAAAAAACATGAAATGCTCAGCCAGGAGCCAGTTCTTCCATAATAGCGTTTCAAAGACAAAATTTGCGTGTTTTGACTTCACGCATACCGAAGTCAACAAACATAATGAAACGAAATAATTCACATTGAAACCGCATGTCTCGTGTTACGGCTTGATAAGTATAAAACTCCAGTAAATATAGTTTTGTTTCTTAAAATTTGTAAATATTTAATATTTTTTTACTTTTAACACATTTATTTTGAATACAGAACTATTTATGCCAAGTTTTTATGTACCTTATGTCGTAGCCCATCACATGTACAGTACTTCCAATGTTAATTATTTCACCTCCTTATGCTTATTTGTTTCGGTGTTGTATAGGAAGTAAAAGCATACAAATTTTGACAATGAAATGCTACGGTGGAAAAACTGGCTGAGATTTTTACAAAACTAACCCTATTACACACAAATATGAACTTATGATATTCTCATCACTCTTACCTCTTACCTCGTCATGCTCTCGAAGCGTCCTGGGACACTGAATTAACCCTTAGAGATCTCCAGCCACTGTTTCGTCCTGCTGCGAATGGCCTATCATCTTTCTCTCTGCGTACTGGATGTGATTCTTTATTGCGTTGCTTCCGATATAACGGTACTGCGCTGCACCTGGGCTGTCATTACGCCTGTTGCTTCCAAGTTCTTGCTCGCTGTGCATATTTGTTCGGCTGGTAGTAGCACCTACCGGCGTTTGAAGGAGACCGTTCCTGCCTGTCTCTCGTCCCTTCTCTGATATTTATTATTGAGTTATTTTTTCGTACGCCTCTAGACTGTTAATTTAATCTCCAAGTTACTTCGTCTACATTTAGATCAGTGCTATAAAATTTTACAATTAATATAATGCACAGTACTGATACATGCGTTTTTGCCTATGTTTGGCTGTTGTAAAGGATGAGGTTACTTCAGATGATTTAACAAATTTTGGCGACTAGGCATTACTGTTTGAGGCTAATGAAACGAGTTTAAGCTAACAATGACATTCGCGTATCAGCTCTAAAATAATATCAGTTTGAGTTACGCTAAGTGCATGTAATTATTTTTATACTGGTTTTTCAATATGATTCTATTTCTATTCGCTGTATTCTATTCTACGCATGCGTTGTATCCTGTGTTTAGCTGCCGGCCACGGTTAGCTCTGTCCACTCTAAGGTTGCAGCAGAAATAAAAGTTGCTAACGAAATAAATCAAAGCAATTTAATTATATATAGATTCCTCACATTGGGAATGGGCTGTACCATACTTACCTTGTATTTTTGGATATTTCAAATTAAATTTATGCTTTGCAAAAATTTTATTACCATTCAGATCAATGAATTTGCAGCAACCTTAGAATGGATAGAGTATAGTTGGTTTACTATGTGTCACGTAAAACTACTGTGGCTTTTTGTTATTTAAGACTGCGGTTTAAGTAGTCCAGTTCTTGCCAGGCAATCTTGTTTCCCATTGGTTGTTGGGTCGGCCGTCCCTGCTCTAGACCGTACATATATGCTGACTTGACTTTCGTTGATAGAAGGAGAGTGTGTTAGTCTGACGAGCATAGGAGTTTCTCAAGACCGAGCAGTATAGTGGGCGTTGCACACTCTCACTGGATCAGTTGAACTACGTAAGAAATGTTTTATTTTCACGGATTATGGCCAATAGTGCATCTGAACTAACATTTGTCAATTGTTGTACAGTAGACTCCCGATTATACGTGTGCAGATTATCCGACTTGCGGATTATCCGCGCAAAATATTTCACTTTAAACAGTATAAATAAAAGAAAAAAATTTGTAATATATTTTTGGTTATTTATAATACGCTGTGTTTACTCGCATAATTTTCACCGACGTGTTATTCCCAATACCGTATTTTGAAAGGTTTGAAGGAGATTTAAGTATTTTCCAGTAGGCGAAACAATTAGTTCTGTGCATGAATGGATTAACGAGGTATTAATTTTGTACAAATAAGATATCCATGATTTTTTATTATATTTGTTTTTATATTATTAGCGCATATCCCCTAACACTTGATGAGAATAATTGAGATTCTACTGTATTAAATTGCTGCCTTATTGCAGGAATGAATTTGACCTTTTTTCTTTCTACTGCGATCTAAGAAAGAGTAAAAGTGGATTATCGCGATATTGTATTATTCGAGGCATCGGCCCCCTCCATTAGTGCGGATAGTCGGGAGTTGACTGCATATCACTAGATGATATTGGCTCAAGTAAGGTAAGTGAAATTCACATCCAGTCAATAGCGAGGCTGTTAGAGATGGTGACACAGTTTAACACAATGATAAGAACTGGAAAAAGAGACGCCAATAGCTTTTGTTAAGGAACCGTCTCAGCATTCGCTTGGAGCTGTTTCGGTGAACCACGGCAAACCGAAGTTAAAATGGCCGAAGCCGGGAAGCAAATCCGAGTCCTATCGAACGCGAGTTCATTGGGTTGCCGATGCGCCACCTCACTTGCTCAGAGGCTCCAGTAGAACCTACGATTATACACTTCTTTAGACACATATATTGTTTAAATTGTAAGATAAAAACCCATTCAGACGAGATGCATAAAATGATATTGTTCAACATCCTCAGTCTATAAAACTACGGGCTACCTTTAGGATTCCGTAAAATGGTATATTTACGTACGACACATCAACCACCATCGGCTCGCTAAGAACTTTCATAAATGATAATTAGTATGTCATACCAGGTTGCTATACACAGGGGAGTTTGTCCCCCTATTTGAGAAACACCACCCTATATATATATAGCGAAGTCTTTTTTTATGTGCCCAGGTTATTCTTTCTGCAACAGTTGGAGAACCATAGTTTTAACTAATTTGGCTGTGGTAGTTCAGCAACAATTTACTATAGGTTATACTAAAATTTTTGATGTGACACTACAATGAAATTCCAATTTTTAAATTAACATTTTATACCAGAACACGTTTTTTTTAATATGAGGCAGATTACATGTAATATTTTGGGTCCAAGTACATCAAGAAGTCTGTGTATATGTATATATACATATATATAAATAAATTACACGAGAAGACACAATACGAAATGCACGATTGTGATGAGCAGATGTGATACTGAAGAATTAATGTTGCAGTATCTTGATGCTGCGAATATAAAAGTATCTTATGAACAGCAACAGAACGTTACGTTAATGACATTGTATTTCAAAAGAGGGCTGTATATGTGTATGCATGTATATATACATGCGTGTTCGTATAAAATTGTAGGTCATAGTGCCCTGAAACGGAGTTAGGCATAATTCAGAATGCGCTTTTCTTTCCGACCGAAATATAGAAATTTAAGCCAGTAATACTTCTTAAATGCGTGGAACAAATGTGTTAACAAACGTTAGAATGTGGTTAAGGCTTCTGCCTACCTCGGAGCGCGGTGGGAGCAAGGATAGGGTTTTACATGTTAAACTAAATTCCATGTAGTTCTGTCACGCTTTGAGATAGCGCTTTCGAATAGAAACCATTTTCTGCATTGACAAGAGGAGAATACTGCGACGTAAACGAAAATGTGAAAACAATTTTGTGAATACAGGGTTTCGAATGTTTAATCGGTATGAAAACACTTATTTGCTCATAGTTTTCAGGGTATTGATATAACTTGCTAAAAGATCCCGTAGCAGCGTGGGCCATATCGTACTGAACAAAAAAGTCAGTGGTGGCATATATGTAGGTTTGAAAGTGACTGAGATATTTAGGAATATACTTTAACCTGTAACGCCCTATCCTTGCTGCCGCCGGAGCTCTGAGGTAGGCAGAATCCTTAAGTCACCGAGTAAGCATGGGTAGGGCAAAATTTCATGTTGAGACTTTCAACCAGTAATGTTATGAAACGTCATTTATTAAGTTACGAGTTTTTTGAATTGTAGGTTTTTGGACATAATCTGTTAATCGAGCAAACCTGGTTATGCCATTTATAAACCCTACCGGTACCTTATTAAAGAATTAGGCATTACTTCCTAGTATGTCATTTAGTAACGTAAAATAGGGTGAATAGGAACAGCGCGGTGAATAGGAACGAAATTTCAAACCAATTTTTTGCTCACAGTTCGTCAGTAAAACGTGTTTTTTTAAATGACGCTATTGTTTATAAGCATTCCTTACGTGCTAATATAACAACCGTTTATCTTAAAGGAGGTTTTCTATGAAAAATTTGGTTGTAAACTTTTGTTCCTATTCACCCCGTTTTACGTGCGTCAGTTTTTTCAACAGTACGGCTGTCCTCATGAAGACAAACCCCGGGTAGGCATATTTTTCTTTTGGACCGTTTCCGGTGTCATATAATTTACAGTACATTCAGAAGACCCCGCCCAAAACCATACATCAGTAGAGTACTCATACGTTGTAAGTGGCGTTTGCTGCAACATGTTTGTAACACGCAAAACAGAAACGTTCGGGAATGGCAGGAGTATGGTTCGAATACACATACTTTAAATATTTTGTGAGATTTCCTTGTTTCCAGTGAACCAGTAATTTTACTCTAACTCCTTGTCGATTTCTATCAACCACGCAACCACTTATAAATCTGCGTTGAATTGAAAACCTTTATTTTTCTTACGAGTGTGATCTCCCAATATGAAGCATATAACTGAATTTTGCTTATCCTTACTAAACAACCAGTAACTAAGAAGTTTTTCTTCATTAGAAACAAATGCGTAGAAAATTATTGCCGAGTGATACGTTTTCTATGTATAAATTGAAAGAGTATAAAATATAGGTGAGTAGAGCGTTGGACTTGCAATTCAGTATGATGTGGCGTATCGCCATTTTATATCTTAAGTGAAGTAGCTGAAAATGCGCAAATGAAAAATTTTATCAGTTGTTATCACTCGCAGGTGACAACCTTTCTTTCGATTACCAATGCACTTGATTATTTTTTTTTTTTATTTCGACAATGGTATGCTCATCTAATATTTTTTATTGCTGCTTGTGACCAAATTAAAAATTAAATTCAATCACTCAGCACCCATGGTTCTCAATATCGCTTATGAAATTGAAATTAGACAAACATTTTCAGTGGATTTTAAAAATTCCTGAACCTTGCTTTTTTTGTAACTTCCAGATAAAAAAAATTCCGCTAGACTTTCCACTAACCGTGAAAATATTTTTTAAAAATAAAAATGCTTTTATATTTTGTAGTGAGTTGCTGTTTTAATTTTTTTGAATTGTATAAATTAGTTGTAAATGTTTTGGCTCTTTACAAACACACGATAAAAATTGACTATGACTGTTGAATCTGTTAACGCGTATTATTTTGTCAGTGAGAAAAATTATTACAATTTCCCCAAGACTTGACTACTTTGCATGTTACTTTACAAGCATTTATTTTAAGTTATTTTCAACAAATCTGAAGACGTAAACGATACGGATACTGCTGCGTTTTGGTAAAACAATAAATTTAAATAGTTTTACCAGCCGTCACATATTTCCAGATGACCGAATATACACGACTGTTCAGGATTGTGTGTGTTCACTTTGCGTCTTGATAGTTTATAAAAAAAAGTGAGTCAAAAGTGTGTTTTCAATTTCTTTGTTTAGTGAATTTAGTGGCAGTAATAATATAACCTAAAATATTTTTTTTTAATTAAATAAAATACAACTTGTTCAGTCATAGTTTGGTTACTTTTCACAGTGTAGTTGCTAAGATTCCACTATACCCCTGACGTACAAATTCTTTGTTTTGAAACCGTAATATCTGTTTTAGAGCATAAATATAAAACGCTAGTTGAAGAACCAATTAAATGTATGTGTTATTTAACATGTTTCCACTAAATTTGTTTTTTAATGCGTTGAATGGAATTTGTAAACAGAGATTGAAAAACTGTATACAAATTCTTTACTATCCCTGTTTACAAATTGCATTTACTAAGTAATGCAAAATTATGGCAGAGATGTTAAAGAACACATACATTCATTTGGCTCTTCAAACAAACATTTTTGATTTATACTCTAAAACAAATATTACGACTTTAAAACAAGGCATTTGTACATAAAGGGTATAGTGAAATCTTAATGTCAAACGTAATTTTCTTTTAGTATTCAAGAAATTACATTTTAAAGCCAAATGTCATGGTAGCACCACTCCGTCTATATAGCCTTTATTTCAAATTATAAACAAGTTTTCTACTTACTTTTGCATAAGCGTTCAGTTATCTATAATATAAAAATGAATCGCAAAATGTGTTGGTAAGCGCATAACTCAACAACGCCTGGACCAATTTGGCCAATTATTTTTTTTATATGTTCGTTGAAGTTCAAAGATGGTTTTTACGGCGAGAAAAATTCGAATAATTGCCGAAAAAAAAAAACCTAAAAACAGTAGAGTCAATTTGAGCTTTATTGCTATTGTTGTTTAAACAATGTAGGTATGTTCCTGTGATCGAGGCATTAAGTATTCATTCAGGTATTGTATAAAGTTTGGGGTGTGGGAGGGGTGGGGTTACGGGTTCGTATCCCGTGCAAGACTTTGCGATGGGAATTACATGATATCATACAAGCGTATTGCGCACGCTCTTTTCACTGTTATTGAGTACGCTAGCTGTTAAATGCCGGGCAGCTGTTTTGCGGTGGAAGCCGCAGCCGGGCAGATGTTTTATAGAGACATAAAGGTGAATTTAAAAAAGTACGCTTAGCGCAGTGGACTGGACAAATCTGTTTGTATTTGATGTTTTAAAGAATATAGTATAATATAGAATATAGTATCATCATCAATTACCACGTAATTAAAAGTTAGTTATTCTTTTCTATAGTACACGCTGGCGAAGCCGCAAAGGGACAGCTAGTCACCAATAAAATTAAGACACTCCGCTCAGAAAAATCCCCCCTCCCTCATTCTATATATCTATATACTGGAAATGCACATACATACAACGTATAAGTATGTATATGTACAGGATTAGTCAGGATGGAGTGGGTTAATTTTGTGCGATGAAAGTTAATGAAAAACTTTGTCGAAAATGTGATTACAATTTGTCTCTAAAGCGAATATAGAGGGAGTAATGCTGCCTGATCTCGTATAATACATTGTTAAAATACATCATACGTTCTTCTGTGTCAGTTTTTACTACAAAAATGGTGGAAAGTACTGATTTATTGAAGTAAATAATGTTTACCTTAAATGTTATAGATCTAATGGTTGACCGTATCAATAAGACAAAGCATCAAAGGAATCATTTTTACAATAATTTTGATTTTAAATAATACACATGATTTCGTTTATACGCTTGCAAAGTTAACTGCAAAACTTAACTTTAAAATTTATATTCAAAATTATAATCATTCGTTAAGTCATAATTACAGAGATAAACTAAGCATTGCAAGCCACGCAAATGTTGCATATATTGTTGTGTTAAGCTTCATTACTTTATAGTTACACAATACATTATATTGCTTACTAAGCAATGAATATTTAATAAGTCAGTTTCTGTGACTGGAACCTATATAGGCTGAATAACGTATGAAGGGTGTTTATTGTTTAAAAGAACAGTAATAATAAAAAAAGCAATCTTGAATCAGAATGCGAAGGCATTTTTTTTATCTACGCAATCGTGTTGTTTTATTAGGAAGTGAAATTGTCATCTACATTTCAAGCGATGCGTAAGCTGGACTTGTCACGGCTGTCCTGTTAGAGGGAATAACGCGCATTTCATAACTGAGGAACGCAGGGAGGGGTAAAAGAAGCAAGCAGCAATATAATTAAATTCCTCGCTGCACGCTGTCACCCCCGCCCACGGATGCAACCTTGACGAAAGCATTATTTTAATATAAATGTTTCTGACACTGCGTGAACCCCAAATGTTGGATCTGAGGCAGTGTGGGGAGATCTGAGGAATACAACTTCGTGACATATATGTTTAGTGCTGAGTTTGAAACCAAAGATACTCACGGTCCTGCTTTTCGTAGAGCTTTTTTCATTTCTAGTTTTGTTATACTCAAGTTTTTACACATTACTGCAGCCGAAGTCCGTTCCCATCGCCATTTAGTTGCAATGTTCAGTTGTGACAACGCCGTTTCACCTTCTCGCACTCATTCAGCCATCTCATCCATGACTTACGAATAAAACTGTTAAATTTAGTTTAAAAAAAGAGTGCCTAATATGACAGTTATGTTACTGTGGTTCTTAGGTAAAAACTGTGTGAATCCGCCTCTGAATGTACATGTACGGTCCGCTGTTCTTATGTATGAAAAGTAAAAGTTTTGATACCGACCCAAGATATAAAAAACTAATAAGACTGTGAACATAGATTATTGTGTGCATTGAATTATTTATTTATATAATAATGAGTTTAATTTGTAAATTTTTAACCATACAATGGTAAGTTAATTTTCTGAAGTGTGTTATAGATACCGAACATCTCGGGCTAAATCACCCAGGTAATACATTTAGAAAGTTGCAGAGCCAAATTCCTAGGATTGATAATTGAAGGACGTTTGTCATGGAGCTCACATAGCAAAAAATATCAAACCTACCACTGCAGTAATATGAATCATAAGAAACTTACTACCGCAAAAATTTTTAATAATTATATGAGTCGTCCATTTACAAAACCTGTTAAGTCCACACATTTTCGTGATTTAGATTTTTCCGCCATTGTATAGAGCCCAACAATACACATTGTTTGAAGAAGTAAAATAGAAGCAAACCTCGTATTGTCGCAGCTAAAAAAGTATTGAAATCTGGTTACTGTTCCAAAACTCGTCAAGTTCACGGCCAAATAAGTACCAAAACATGTTTTGTCCGCCAGCAGAACAAGCTACGAAAGTCGTTAAGTCCGAGTAGTTCTATCTGTACATTTCGTACTACGGAAACAAACTGTGTTGTCCAAAATGCATTTTTTCACTGAATGTTGATAGAAATAAGCTAAATTAGGTATACTTTGTTGATTGTCTAACTGCGACTTAAAAAATTGGTTGTATAAGTTGGTAAACATGTAAAAATAATATTGTAGGACATGTAACAACAAAGACATTATAAAAGAACTTAACTGTAATGCTGCTCTTTTTTTTTACATGACCAAATTGAACCCTGACATGGACGACGACTTTTTCTGAATAAAAAACCTTTGTATAAGACATCGAATGTTACGGGCTGCAGTATGGCACCGTTCAATTTGGTAACACATAGAAATAAACCGTCAGAATCGGTCTTGCACGCATTGGTAGACAACCAATATAATAGGCCTATTGTTATTGTTTTGCTCTCGTTGTGTTTACCAAATTCCGCCACTTTGTCATACAAAAGAGTTACAAACCTCGTTAAGTCCACAGTACAGTTCCAAAAGCTATGTAGTCCAACACATTATATTTATCTCTCACAAATATACTGTCTTGCGATTTCATACAGTAATGCCAATTTAAAGTACAGACCTTTGTGCACATGTATTAATTTTCCCAACATTTTATAACTTTTAAGAGATGAATTAGAAGTTTTTTTTTCTGTTCCTTGAAAAATGTTTCTTTACGGACTTAACCGGTTTTGGAAATTGACGACTCATATATATCACCCTTGTGCACTGACATCTAGTATGCATTGCTTATATCTGGTGAACAAGCAATCAATAAATTATAAAGACTATAGAAATGATACACTATGAAGCCATTAGACATATATATGTGTACAGTCCCACTGCAAATATTACTGTTTTATACAGAGGCAGCAAGATACAGCCACTTCAGAGGATGACTGAGTGGGAATGTTCCAAATTGGGGTACAGAATAGTGAGCAACACAACGTTAAGTAAACTTTCGTTTAGTTACAGACACACGACAAGAACATGATCCAGATACCACAAGAGCTATCTCTACAAAATAGTGTATAAAAAGTCTAAAACACATCAATGAAGCATTTAAGAAATTAAATGCTGAAACACAGGCAGCAAAAAACAAACATGTTTTCAAACCTTAGCTGAGGGTTGAGCTGTGAAGAACCTTTAATACTCCGGATATTTAAAACAGTTACCTATAAGTGGGCCATTTAGTTACTCTTTGTATTTAAATAAATGTACGTCATCAGTCTAACATTAAGGTTACCTTAATATACAGCAACGTTCCTTGTGGTCCTGCATTTAATATAAATATGTTTAGAGATAATAATGAATTTGAATCTATTACTAAACGTATTATGTGCCAAGAGGATACGCAGCAACAAATCTGTAATCATGTCTTGTGTTGTTTAATGTTCGCGTTCTTTTATGATGTAAATTTTTACCTTCTCTGCTTTTTTGTGAGAGATTCTGTATAATGTTTACATGAATGCATATAGTTCGTGTGTATTCGCTTTATCGTTTAAGTGTCTTGAGCTAGACATTAATAAATTATTTTGTTTGTACGATATTTCTATGCATGTGTTATTTATGTTATTGAAACATTTTGCCTTCTGTGTGTTTTTTTCTTGTTTTTTTAAGTAAGAATCTGTACGTAGGTGTGTAAGTATGGTTGGATGTATTTGTGCAAGTGTGTATGTACTTATTAAGTACTCTAATGAGTATATATTATCATGTTTTTGTCTGTGTTGACCAAGACTTTCATAGAAGAATTGGTTTTGTGCTATATAATATATATATTACATTCTTAAACTTCAGTAATAGTTTAGTATGCGTTATTCATGTAAATTAGTTTAAGCAATGAAAATGAAGTTAGTGGTAAAATATGTTATTAATAGTTTGTCATTGAAACATTATGATTGTAACGAAGTCCTTTTTTTCTAATAGTACAATTTGTACGGATTTTTAAGTAAGTACTTGATCATTGTTATTGCATGTACAGTTCCTAACAACGAAGTTGTAACTAATTGGAACTACCAGAGAATATATAAAATAAATAGAAAAATTAATAAATGAAATTATTGCTTACGCACTTAGTAGTTCAATTTAAGCCAGTAATACATTCGTTGCCAGAAACAATAGTAACAAAAATGTTTGAAGTCTCAAGAGGGTAGGAATGGTAACGTAAATTAATTACGTTACTAGGATGGCTAGTCGCTGATTGAAACCCATATTTGTAAATATTAGGCTACGCAATTAATTTCTTAATAATAATCCTATATTAATAAGAAATCCCGTTTCTACTAAAGTTCAGTTTTGAAGATAGCAAATGTGACAAATTAGGAGTGAACTCAGGTCTTTTTAAAGGTGACCTCGTATTATGCTTACTAATGCGTACTTGTGTTCTGCCTTGGACTTTGGAACAATGACTGTTAAGTAGTTATCAACTACGTATATGAACATTTATGCAAGGTTAATAGCTAATTTTTAAATTTTAGCTGGCTCATCGATTTATAAGTGTTTGTTCGTATGACTCGCACTTCAGTCATCAATACAAAATGAGACTGTCATTGGTAGTCGTATGATAACCTTAGGTATATATCTAGTATACGAAATCGGACACAATAATTCCCGACAAAACATTCAAGGTATCAAAATGTTCGTTCTTGGACTCATTTTACTGGTAAGTAACATAACATATTTAATTCACCTAAACACAAATACCTTAATATTTAAAAAATCGTAATTAATTTTGACGTGTTTTAATGCACGTCATAATATTAAATTCTCAATGTAAATTATTTTGTGTCACATGTTTATCTAGAAGGCCACAAGTATTTTATTTTTGAGCTCTCAAAGTAACTATGAAGTGATAAACTATCAATTTTATGAGCATCTGTCAATAATACCATAACCTACATATTTCTGCATATTTGTTGATCCCTAAGTACTCATATATTTCATTCAATAGTAGTACGAATACTTCAATTTGGCTACATCGTTGACTGTTAAAATTTGTATAGACAAAAGTAACAGCAAATGTTTGTCGTAGCAATGAAATATCACCTTGACAAAGTATTCCACTAAACTTCCAATTTTTGGATTGGCACACGAGAAAATACTATTTTCTGTAAATAGGTT
The DNA here is from genome assembly GCA_003012365.1 of Medauroidea extradentata. NCBI lineage: Eukaryota > Metazoa > Arthropoda > Insecta > Phasmatodea > Phasmatidae > Medauroidea > Medauroidea extradentata. The sequence goes on along the minus strand of PNEQ01124062.1, from coordinate 34,327 downwards.
AAATATCTACCATCTCTGTTTCATTCAAATATATTTGCTCTCAAAGATCACTGTCACATCAGTAAAATAAGCAGGCAGTTAATTATTACGATAGAACATTTCTGATTAAATTATTTTTATACTTTCATCTTTATTTAAACCTACTCTGTATTGGATTTCACGCAAGACTAATATTTTGATAGACGGACTGAATAATTTTATTAAAGTTATAAGAAAACATTTAGTTTTGCAAAACGATTTCTGAAAATGTTTTATTATTTCGTTTTACACTTTTGTTTGAAAAAAAAAATTAATCTCTACACACGCGCTCGTATTTAAACATATTATAGTAGTTACTTTATGTAAATAAGTAACTAGATGATGTTTGTAAACACAAAATTATTAAAACATTCTATATATGAATGATATTTTACTAGCGTAATTTAACACGTAATAACGATCACACATTATTGTAAAATATAGGGAGAAAATATAAACTTGGCAGTTATGAACTACACTGTGCAATGTTCTATACACAATATTTAATCTCTAAATATAAATTACTCGCACATTCAGGGAAAACATTTTGTTACGTAACACTACATGAAGGAGATACATACTGAGTTTTTCTTGTTACCAACGTATTGTCTTTCTGCAAGTTTGGCAAGGCAAGTGAAAATTCGAGCACCATCCAATCAAACTATTTTTTATACATTTAAACATAGCAAATTTAACTTCATATTAGGTAACAGTTAATTCAAAATACAAAGCAACTCAACTTATTTTTGAAGAATTTAAGTTTTGTGTAACGTACGAAATATTAAGGTTAGTTTCATTAAATAATTACACTTCCGTGAGCTTCAAAGACTTCAAATGACATTATTTTACAGTTTATGTTAGATGATAAATCTCTAAATTTTATAAATTTTTGTAGTGATTGTTTTCATAACTTACGGGTTACTGATTTGATATGTATTTTGTAGCAGTTAGTCATAACCGAATTTGGCTCTGCATGTCGTACACGTATTACGTAACTATTTATGTTATAATAACATTTAATTTTTTTTTTGTAATTTTACGTGTATTACTTTTACTTATCGTGTACTTAGTTCCATTATTTGTGATAGCTAAGGCCATAAAACGGGTGCCAAGTTCTCGAACACAAACATATCTTTTAATTTTATGATTGTTTTACTTTGCATCAGGTACAGTTACAGACAGCAGTGAACCCTAACTAAAATTAATTACCAAATGTATTATTAATATTAATCTTTATATTAAAAATATACTTTTAGTATATAATTTTTAAAGTTATAATCCTCAAAGATATTTAAATGCATGAAAACGGAGCGCCATTTAATAAATGTTTAAAATAGGTAAATATTATTAAAAATAAAATAAAAAATAATAAATCACGCATATACAAATTACAAAAAAAAAGTTACACTAAGTTTGCAAGTAGCACATAAAGACTCAGAAGACATAATCAACATCATATAAATGTTATGAACAAACTTTTTTATTTACGAAATTAATACTTATTGAACACAGCTTACTTATAAATAACTCTTTAAATTTAACTTTCAAATTTTATGAATTTGGCCTCGATCACTCTTGTGCTGCACTAAGAAAAATTATAATTTTATCATAATACCACAAAGAAAACAGAAAAAGGGGGGAAGATGTACAGCAACAATATTCACAGTTGTTGCGGGATTTCAAACGCGAATAAAAATAAAACAGCATTTAACGAATATAGTAACTGTTACATAACTTCAGTGGGTAAGTTTACCCATAAGCCTAGAAAAATCTAATTTTGATGACATGATGCAGACTATTCGCTTTCGCCTTAATTGTTAACATTCTCTGCACTTTGTTCTCTCAGAAAAGACAAGAAATATTCTTGAGTAAAGGAAGATGAATGAAGAAATGAAGATGATGAGAGTGGTTTTAATTACAGAATCTTAACGGGGATGAACAACATACTGTAAAACGTAGTGAACCGGATCAAAATTTTAAGAACAAAATGATGAGTACACAATAGACTTTATAACTCTTTCCTTTGTAGGAAAATTAATATGTGTTTACAAATATTTTTATCGGAACGTAACTTTAAGCAGAAAGTTGTAAGTGAGAAATTTGTTCAAATGTTGATTCTATTCACCCCATGGTGAACCTATTCACCTTGTTTAGCGGTGCTGGTTTTTCTCTTGGAGGGATGGAGACATATTTCCCCAAAAACCCGATAAGTAAAGAGGATAGTAAGAGCGATGTTTTCAGATGAATAAATTTAACATTAGTATGTGTAAAATACGCTATTTTAAAAGGAAAAATCATAGGGAATTACATGCTAAATTAGCACAATAGTTATAAAAGACAAGCGTATGATGAGGATTAACATTCAGTGACTTGCGAACTCATTAAAGACGTAGCCGAAAATTCAAAATATAAAGAGTACGAAGGGAAACAGTAAACAATACAGTCGGACTTAAATTAGAAATTTAGTTATCCCTTATTGGAAGCCAGCATTAACACTGGGTCACTTCCAACGACAAATATTATGATAAAATAAATTTAGAGAAAATAAAACAAAAATTATAACTTTGGTCTTGTGTAACAAAAATAAGTAATGAAACTTAAGGGGGATGGAGCGGCATAGCAGTGAATTTTCACAATATTCGCTTATTATCAAAAATCAAGGTTCGACAATTTGGAAATCATACTTTTGTACTACTTATCACATTACTACATATTCACAGCCTCTCTTTTCTTCGTGCAGTGATGGCAGACAGGAAATATATATATTTTTCCAATTTGCCATCACTGCTCCAAAAATAAGAAAGTCTGTGACTATATAATAAAATAAGAATGTGAACAAATGTGTAATCTTCGGATTGCCGAGATTTGATTCCCTATAATAAAAGAGGGGAAAAAGTTATGTCGAAAATTATGAAAATCATCTGCTTTGGCACTCCACCCCCCTTCAAGTGCTCAGACCGTCGTGAAAGATGTTTGTAGTAATAGTCTCACAAAGCAGTTAAGTACTTCGTAAATTAAAAAATCATAAGCTAAAAATAGTTCCAAGGTAACGAATTATTACTACAACTATGAAAGCGTTAAAATTAAAATTATAGGGTACAAAAATAACAAAGAGGGTTCTCGGTTACAGATTGTTAGGCGCAAGGACACCCAAAGATTTCAAAAATAAGCTGTGCGATTTAATTCATATTGCTATATTTTTGCCTAATTTTAAATACAAATTAAGTCTTAAAATCCACTGACAATAATAACAATAGCAATATATGAATTTAACAGACATTGTATACAGTAAGAGACAGTAAACAGTTACATATGACATTATTTTGTTTCAGGTCGCTGGGCGCCATGCATTCACGCAGGTACAATCCCATGCTTATGAAGCTGGCATTGCTGTCAGAGTGCCAGCACCACCACGCTTCGTGTTCCAGTGCGAAATGAAAGGAACATTTCCAGATCCTTACAACTGTGCTGCTTATCACGTCTGCTATGGAGATTATGCTGTCATAGAAGACTACTATCAAGTCTGCGAACCTCGCTACGTCTTCGATCCTTTCACAAAAATGTGCTCCATAAGGAGGAGTAGATGCCCTTCACAACCTCCAGTTCCTAAATGTAAGAAAGAAGGTCAAGTCGGGGCACTCAAGAAGAATCCTAGTATTTACTGTGAGTGTGTCAAAAGTGATGATGGTAGCTTTCTATACCCTCGTCTTTATGAATGTCCTAACGGTGCGTATTTTAACGAAAAAACAAAATCATGCATGCAGAATGCAGCAACAACTGCAACTATCCCCACAACTACATCAAAGCCAACAACGTTTACACCAACAACCACAACTACTACACCAACAACCACAACAACTATACCAACAACCACAACTACACCAACAACCACAACTATATCAACAACTACACCAACAACCACAACTATACCAACAACAACTACACAAAAAACCACAACAACTACACCAACAACCCCAACAACTACACCAACAACCACAACAACTACACCAACAACCACAACAACTACACCAACAACTACAACTATACCAGCAACAACAACTACACCAACAACTACAACTATACCAACAACAACTACACCAACAACTACAACTATACCAATCACAACTACGCCAACAACCAGAACAACTAAACAAACCTCCACTACAGTAACTTTTACCACCACCACATCAACAATACCAACAACCACTACTAAAATACCTACAACCACCACTGCACCAACAACCTCCACTACACAAACGACCACAACTACAATACCAACAACTATAACTACTCCAATCACAACCATGTCACCAACTACAACCACAACACCATCTACAACCATTACATCCACTACAATTACTACACCAACTACAATCACTATACCAACTACAACCACTACAGCAACTACAACTACACCACCCACAACAACATCTACAACCACACCACGCCCTACAACTGCGAAACCACCAGCACCTGGATTCAAATGTAGTTTCCCTGGCATATATCCCGATAATAATGATTGTCATTCTTATTATATTTGTTCACCATTCCTTCAAGCAATCCATTTTACGTGTCCATTTGGATTTAGATTTAGTGGAATTTTTCGAAGATGCGTTTTGGGAAATTGTTGAAAATACTATTTCTTTGATGTTGACTTTAAACGGTTTTACAAGTGTTAATGCTAGTACAATGCAATGAATTTGCCGATAATTTAATTAAAAATATATGTATTTTTATAAATTATATTTTGTTAACTTTTGTGTACGTCAAATGATATGTGTTCGTGTATTTATCTTTATATGTATTTATAGATATTAGTATTGTTATGTTACAAACTTGTCAAAATAAGAGTTTGAAATACCTATTACATCATTGTTTGTTAACAAATTGGTGTAACTTAAATCATAGATCTGTACAAATCAACTTTTTATCTTATTCTGTCTCTTTCGTCACGCTTTTGGCAGTTCTACGTGTTAATAAAATATGTATAAACTTTTTGCAAAATTAGACGATACAAAACTGCACAGAGTTTAAATTGTTTATGCAATTTTTAAAACGATTATGTTCGCGTTTTATTAGTTTAACTAGTCACAAAGTTATTGAATACAAATTAAATTTACTAAAGGACTGAATTTTGTGTGAACAAAGTCGTAGAATCCCTTTTGTCTAGATACAAATATCCTGCTGGTAGATACGTTTTGATCTAATATTGATCTAAATTCTAGTGCCATAAAACGAGCGAGGTGGTGCAACGGTAACACGCTGGACTCGCATTCGGGAGGACGCGGGTTCGATCCCCGGCTCCGGCCATCCTGATAACGGTTTTCCAGGGTTTTCCGAAATCGTTACAAGCTAACAAAATTCATGGATTCCTCTCCCAGCTTCTGTCATTGTAATACGTTGTGTGTCTTTGTCTCTAACGACCTAGCTGTCAACTTACCTTAACTTATCTTGTGCCATAATACAATTAACGTACAATTATGGCAACGGACTAAAATTTTTCACCAAAATCTGTTACTTATGAATATCAGTGCTGTACAGGTTTTTGCCGGTGTATTAGCACAGCACTGAAAAGCAGGGGTAAGTGGAAAAGTTATTTGATTGTTTTCACGGGAATTTCACTAAGTATCGCTGGTTTTAAAAATATATTTCTGCGAGGGAATAAATATGTAATACATTACTTACTACCTAGAAATATGATGTTAGTGCTGTTTCATATAAATAACTTACTATTATTTTGCGAACTCATTTATATCTAGGCCCACTTAACTAATCTAGAAAATTGTAAGATAATTTTTCGGCAAATATAAATTTCTCTGTAGATTCATATACATACACATTTCTATTCAAAAGTTCAGTGGCTTATATAGCCTATATAAATAAATATTTATAAACATATATAAATAAATATATATAAACATATATAAATAAATAAATAACTATATATATATATATATATATATATATATATATATATATATATATATATATATATATATA
>PNEQ01124062.1:0-28209 GCA_003012365.1 Medauroidea extradentata | reverse complement strand
TATAGGCCTACACGGAGGAATAACCGAAAACTAACTTCACACCCCTTCACTCCCTAAAGGATCTTTTTTTTAGAAAAACGTTTATATTTCGTCTTAGGCAATGGTATGTGTACAATTGATGTGAAATTACTACTACCCGTTAAGAAAATTGACTCCCCACATTTTCGCCCTTTAGAAACCTAATTAATAAAAGTCCTTGTACAGTAAAACGTTTAGGGTATTTACTTAACCATAATTTTGACTCGAATATCAAATATTTGTCGTGAAGTATTCGATAAATGTCTATAGTTAATCAAAATGACATTTAACGACTTTTATCCTTCTTAGAGATCGGAATTTGACAAACCTTGAAAATGTATAATATAAGTTTTTCGAGGGTCACATTGAAGTGGAAAAAACAACTACGACGATAACTCGTATTTAATATTCATATAAACGCATTTCAATCTATCCCCCCCCTTTTTTGTGGGTTTAATGAATTTTTAAAAATCCCGTCATATTGCTCACCTACGACCAGCGAGAACAATAAAAAAAAAAAAACTAAAAACGATTCAGCTTTTTGGGTCATGGCTTGATATATCTCTCAGTCAGTTGTGAGTCAATCAATTAGTGAATAATTTACACAAATGCCTTTATTTCTCATGGAAAATAATTATGTAATTTAAAATGATTTTTTTATCAACGTGCACTGTTCGTGTTTTTGAACTGTTTCTTGCTACATTAATACTGTGCGGTTTTCATAAAGTAGTTTGAACGAGTCAATACAATTTTCAATAAATCATTAAAGATATATTGCGTACAAGACAATGGGAAACCCATTTCCGTTAACGGATAGTAAATATGCCGCATTTATCCTTAAATTTTGTACGTTACGTTGAGTAAATGCAAGCTACTACTTTGTATACATTCACATCATGAAGGGATGGGGTTACAGTATAGAGATTATGATGCTGGCAGAATAAACGCAATTGTATTACAAGATCTTCGATTATCTGATATTCGACAATAAATGAATATTCGTGCAGTCATGTACGTAATTGCTGTAATAGTGGTGTATATTATTTCGTCACAGAAAGAAGGTCCGTGCTACTTTAAAACGGTTACGGTGATAGTTTTTTGAAATATCAGTGAAGTATTAAAGATAGCCTGTTTACCTTTTATAAGGAAAAACTTGTCACTATTTACAGTATCTATATTGCAACATGTTCTAAGATAAAACTTGACAAAAACAATGCTCTTATTTATTTTCCATTGAAATACCGTCATATCAGTTACTGTTTGCCACGACCTGCACATATACTGTGGACAATATTTGTTTCCTTATCACAATTATCTGATAAATTTGACTACCGTATGTTAAACGTACACATGTCTTCATAACGAGTTCTTCTGATACAGAACCTCAGCACAGAATGACCGGGTTTGGACTCATTTTACTGGTACGTGTCATAACAATTTGGTATTAAATATATAGTAAATATTTTTGGTAAAATTTGAGTTTGAATTAGACGTATTAGGAGTTTTAGCTAAAAAGCTAAGAAAAAAGAAATTCTTGAGTAGTAAGACTCTTATTGTCTTAACGCAGAATACGAATTAATATCTTCAAGGCTTGCGTCTTCCAAACAGCTGATTACCGCGTATTGTACACTGAAAATCTTGCACATTTTCAGCGCAATCGTATTTTCCGAACATTAATTCTATGCTGTTCGCAGATGAACGGTTTATTTATTTCACAATTCATTATTAATATTGGTTTATGTAACCTAGGACCGGCAAGGTATTTATTAATGTTTACGTAAAATCATCTCTTCTTCGTAGTTTACAAGGTTTCCTAGTATTTTGAAGACAACCTTAATCCGTAAACAAAATTTTCTCTTTTGCCCATTTGTCTGGCAAATATGTCCAAAAATAAGGTTGTAATACAAATTATTTTACTTAAATCCATTAAATATGTAGAAATACTTTAGTACTACGCAAGTCAGTGAATTTTATACGACGTGGTGTGTAGAACAGTAATGGATTGATTACAATCACACATCTAGAAATTAATTTGAATATATGTTATACATTCGCCACATTATTAGTACAAAATATACTTCAGCTTTACAATTAATTTAATTAATTCTCCTCCACGTTACCAGTATTGTTAAATGAGAGCTGCTGTTCAAGACAGTCGCTTGACGCCTGGTTTAGGTCATCTTCGATAAGACCATTTTTCTTAAAAACTACAGCCACATAAACATTTTGGGTTACTTGCACTAACAATGAGATAAATTAGCTCAATAATTTTGCTAGTAATTTTTTCTTTTAATATAATTCATTATTCTGTAGTAAGGACGATACCTTCAGTCATCTGCGTCAAATATTTGCTCTCTAAGATAATAGTCACGTTAGTTCTGTCATATTCGCCTGATTTAATATAATTTTTGGAAGTCAACAGTGTAAATAAATTTACAATTATAGTGATTTCAATTTATAAATTTTATAAAACAATTCTGTATATTATTGTGTCTTGTGAAAAATATTATAAGATAATTAAAAATAATACTACCATATCGCCTGCTTGCATTATTGTTGCTGTTTGTTAAATTATTACAACAAAACATGTTTTAGTTAAAAAGCGACTTGAGTTGGATGAAAAATACACTTCAGAAAAGGTTGCAAACAACACCACAGCAACCAGAATCCAGGAGGAAATTTTCAGTTGTGTAACTTTAAAGTGACGTAAAATAGTAATATTTGAAATTAACGTATCCGTTGACTAATACGCAGCAAACTACAATTATCAATCCTCGAAATCTGATGTTTTGTAGATGTATAAATTCTATTTACATGGCTCGCGTCACTCACAGTAGTGTCCTACACATTGTATTGAAATACGAAGTTACCATTATGACTATCAAGCTTGTTTTTCTTAGCGTTGGTTCATATAAACAATAACACTGAGTGGGTGTATTTTTTGGAGTAAATTATGTGTGTTAGTATTTTAAAACTAACATTACATTTCATACTAAAAAAAAAAAAAACATTCAAGTTTTACCTGAATCGGTTCAGTAGTTACAATATACAATGTAAAAGTTTGATTTACAAAGAAGCATCATATAAGAAAATACTGAATACAAGCACTTTCATTGCGTGTATTGATAGTTTTTTTTTGCAAATAAAATTTGGTTTAAATAAATTGCCTGGTATATTGTATATTGCACCTGTTATATAATACCCACATAGCCGAAGATTTATAAGTAAGGCTTTTAACATCTTAATACCAATGTGTTAATAGTCAACTCTCTCCTTTATTTTTGTGCCAAATTTGGCAGGAATAAGTAAATTAAGGTACGAACTATTGCGTACCTAAAATTTTCATTTCTTAATCAAGATCGTGAGAGGTGTATTATATAGTGAAGGCCACAATACTCCGTTTTCCTTTGTTAATAACTCCCGAATACAAAATTCGTTTGAAAGTTGTGGAAATGGTAGGATAAATCTTACATATTTTGTTAAAATATTTATGTGACTGCCACTTAAAACATTATTTTTAGACATTGAAGTTGCATGTATTCGCACTATCTCGTGTAGTATTTATTAGATGCAAAATTTGGCAAGCATAGGTTAAGAAATTATCTAGTATTACATAAATATTTACTTATTCATATAATGTTATCCTTCGAAGTTATGCATCTTTAATAATGATAATTCTGTCAATGTTTAGGTAAATATTTTTGTAATAAGCAATTAAGGTTTATTCTGTTGTTAAGTTCATAAAGTGTGATATAAAAATTTGTTTCATCAAAGTCGTTACGCTTCAAAATGTAGACACACACAATTATTTCCTACTGTTTTCAAAGGTTGAGTTACGAGCAAATAAAAACATATCATTTTGTTTGATTTAATAAAACGATTTATTAAATATAATTATAACATTTATTTATTTAAGTGTCAACCATATCAATAAACTCGTCCAAATTATAATGTTTGTTTATGAAGTGTCAAGTACAACATACCATTTTAATCGTTTGAGTAGTTTCCGAAATATTATACAAAGTTAATATCTTATAGAACTATGCAAGCTTCTACAATTGTGGACCTACATCAGTAAACCATACAAAATGCAACAATTGGATGATATAATTATAAAATATGTTTAATTATATTCAGTAATCTTTAAAATATTATACTGCATATGTTACTTTTTATTCGAGGTGCGGTATTTTACAAACGAGTGTATCCATAACAATATACCCTGCTGAGCTTTAAGCTTTAATAAATGATTGTAAAATTTAAAAACGTGGTTTAAATCCGTTGAAGAGTTCCAAAATTGTAATTTTAAATCTTTATTTATTCATGTAGCGTTATCTTCGGAAATAGTTGACCAATATGAAAATCCTTCACTTTAAAAAAATTGGTTAGTGAAATATCAAAACATAAAAATTATTACAATCTTTCTAGTAGTAAAGATGCTGTCTCACATAACATTGGTATGTATTATTGTCGTTCTGTTGAACAACATGGCGGATCTATTACAATTTGTCCTTTAACATTAAAGTCATAGACACTCAGACTGGGAAGTTATCTTACAAGCCTTCTTTCCTTATAAAAGTAGACTAGAAGTTTTACCCAAGAAGCGTACCAAATATTCATTTGCCATACATGTTAAGCTGATTCTATGGCTATGGACGGCAATGCAATAGAATTTTCTGTACTTCACGATGCTGTTGGAAGTGAGCTGGCATAAAGGTAGGGTAGATATTCTGTGATATAGTTTGTACGATGTAACCTTGGTAAATCTTTATTGGTCATGGTACGCATACTTGCAATACTTATGTTTACAGTTACTGTAATGCAAAACTCGTACTCACAGGCTCATACGTACTATTATTTATGCAGACTTCTTTTCATTCTCTCTTTACTTTATGGTTACGATAAGCTCCTGTATATGGCTATGTAAAATTTATTGTTTAAATTTGTTTAAGGTTTGCGGATGTCAAGCATTCGCCCAGTTACAGCCCCATGAATATAGTCGTGATAATGTCCATACAGAATCATCAGCTCCTGGCTTCGTATTTCAGTGCACGATGAACGGAACATTTCCTGATCCCTACAACTGCGCTGCATATCACGTGTGCTATGGGGAAGTAGGAAATATTCAGGACAACTATATAGCTTGCAGTTCTGGCTACCAGTTCGATAGTTCAACACTACTGTGCTCCGTAAAAGGAATCGAATGCCCCAGCGAGCTTCCAGTTCCGGAATGCATGAAAGAAGGTCAACTGGGAGCGCTGAAAACAAATCCAAATATTTACTACTATTGTGTTAAAAGTGCCGATAATTCTTTTGCGTACCCTCTTCTTTATGAATGTCCTAGAGGAGAATATTTTGATGAAGACAGTGAGGCTTGTGTGAAGCCTGGCAGTACGACTTCAGCAACGAGTAGTACCAACGCCCCGACTACTACCACAAAACCATCTGGAACGGGATTCACGTGTCCTCACCAGGGAGTGTTTGCTGTTCCGCATCATTGTCATCATTATTACGATTGCTCAGAACTGCTTTATTTCACAATTAAAATGTGTCCACGTGGTGATCATTTTAGTTCCATCCTGCGAAGGTGTGTTGTGGGCAAGTGTCACAATACACTGTAAAGCCTATGGAATGTTCAGTTTGAAAATGATTTGTGTGGATACATGCTTCTCTACGCGTCACATCAAATAATTTACAAAATTTTCTGTGTTCGATTTAAACATATTCTTTAGTAAAAACACTCAATTATCTTAAACGACAGAAGCTGAGATGTAATTAAAATTACTTCACTGACTCTCATAACAAAACATGTGGTCTTACTTGGGGCTGTGGAATGAACATTTAAATTTCCAAGGAATTCCTAGTTCCTTAAAAAGTAGAGTGTGTGGTTAGAAACTAAAAAATAAATTTTTCTATTTAGGAAGCATCAGTTGCAAAGAAGAGTGATTTTAGGACAATTTCAGGGGTAGTTTAAATTTTGTGATAAACTTTATAGGATCAGGTATAAATGTATGTATTCCTTTTATATTTATGACATAAATAATTGTAAATACCGTGTAGACTTTATGCAATTGATAGAGCCTTAATATCTTAATTTTTTTGTAAGAAAAACCACTGACAAAGAAAAAAAGGAGATTATTTCTCGAGTGTGACGAAAGAGAACATAACAGTAACTAACTTACGCTGTTGCATGGATTCCAGAAAGTGAACTAAACGATAACCTGACCCCTGTCGAAGTGCAAAACGTAATATAACCTTACTGTTCCCTGATATATGAGAGAAGAAACCATATAACTAACCTGACAGGAGGTACAATACTGATTATTTTTCTAGTAACTATCTACTTATAATGAATAGGATATCCAGAAACAACCGTACAGTGTCCACACCACGGAAATCCTGGGCTTAATTGGAGACGAAAAAGTTAATAGGAAAACGTACGACATTTTATTGCACAAATTTGGCAATATCGCACAGAGAAATACCCCTCTTGCGCTCCACGACCATATATTATTGTATATGTACATATTGCATCTGTACAAACATTTTGTTATTTAATACATGGCTTACACATTTCTGTCTGAAATAAGCAATGGTCTTCTAAATGTGTTTAGTTTGGCACATGTACTTTCGACTCTTCATTGTTTTTATAGAGGTCTCGTTGTTGTTTAACTGTGGGTCCTGAATTTTTAAAAAATTTGGTCATTCCTCTGAAGAGATATTCCTTCATCTTCCAATTCAGTACATATATATAAATCTCTAGAACCACTTTTTTACGGTTCCTCCTGTTTAACTTACTATTTTGAATAAAAATTCTGCAGTATATTACCATCTTTGACTAAAACAAACATCATTCAATAGTTTCAGATGTTTCTAAGTTTATTTATATGTAAGCTCTCACGAATATTTTAAGTCTGTTATGGTCAACACTAAAATGCCATTTCCAACATACTTCTACTTTCGGATATCAGTGGAAAAGTTGTGATCTTGCCATACAATTTCGAGCCCAAGGCATACATTTATTTTATAAAACCCCTTTAGAAAACGTGCTATCACCTCATCCAGTTCATCTTTGCCTGCAATTACTACATATTATCAACAAAAATAGCTTGTACAGTTGTTATAAATTCATTACAATTTTGGTAATGAACTAACTTCGATATATTGTACATAAGTAACTGAAAAAAATATATTATTTTACAAGATCGTTGTCAATATTTTGTAGCGTCAGTGAATGCGAACTACTTTTGCAATGTTCGCATACAATGTCTGACGCATCATCGTTTCTTTCTGGATAATTCTTGTGAATTTTTCTTTATATTTAACATAAATAAGTGCAGATAAACACCTGTCTTAAAATGTCGTAGTTTCATTTGCAGCAACTGTGTGCATAAATGACTAGATATTCAATGACTTAGCAACTGTGCTGAATGATGGATTGTAGTTAAAATATTTACACAAAGAGAAGTTCTTGCTGAATACTTTCTTGTATTGCTCCTCTAAACCACAATTATTTGACGCGACTCGTTAAACTTATTACAAGAGAATACTTTCCGTCCTTTAATGTTTATTTCGATGGAGTTTTGTAGAACGTAAAACTATTTACAGAATATGAATTTTAAAGGAGGCGATTCAAACTCTACTGTAAAGAAAATAACGAACATTGTATAATTGTATTTGATAATACACATGAGCACAAAAGGCCGACCCCCCGCAGCCCAGTTGGTTGAGCGGTCGACTTTGGTGTGAGGGTTCGATTCCCAGGTCTGGCTGGTAGTCAATTTGTTTTTGTCCAAATGGTCTCAAAAATTGTCTCTGTAAAATTGTCTCACGAAAGTTACTTGAAAAATATACCAAAATCAGTCACATTAAAGGAAGGATAGTAAAAAAAAAGTGGTTAGAGCTCCTAGCTGGTCAGCCAAGGGTCCCGGGCTCTATTCCCGGCCAAGGATGTCAATATTTACAGTTGCCTCTCTGGGTTCATTACCGAGTGTTGTGTTGTCCCCTACCCTGATAGCAAAATAAACTTGATTAAAGCTTGAATCAAGTTTACCATGACAACCCTGCAAGCTTGCAGCAAGCTTGTCATGTCAAGCCATAGGCTTGAATCAAGCTAACTAGTCTCCACACGACAAGCCTGCAGAAAGTTTGCGAGGAAAGCTTGATTCAAGGTTGCTGCAAGCTTGTAACAAGCTTGCCTCGTACAAGGCAGGATACTACTGTAAGAAAGAGGCTTGACTCAAGCTTGAATCAAACTTACCCAATAAGGCTTGTAATGGCAAGCCTAAGTCAAGTCAATTGCAGGCTTGCTGTAAGCTTACATGCTATCTGAGCTCATATATATATATATATATATATATATATATATATATATATATATATATATATATACTGCGGAAGACAATGGCTAGCCACCGCTGAAACACCTCGCCTAGTCGTCCTCAGAGGGCGTCCTTGTTTCATCACCCAGCGCTCTCCATGGGCAGAACAACCATCATCATTATCAAGAGCACAAAAATAAACAATATTAATGCAGTTCACACTGTAAATGTTTTTGCTTTAATGAAATGGGAATTCGTTCCATTTTCATGACCTCTTACAACTCTACTGATAATATTATTTTTAGATGGACGTTGGGTGTTTCAAATGTTCCTTGTACGGTGTTTTCTATCTTAGCTCAGAGTTGTAACATGAACGGATGGCTTGAAAGGAGGCGTAGTAGTTAACAAATCTGCCTACAGAGGCGTTGCAGTCTGCTGCAGGAATCAAATAGTAAACAAGCCATTGCGTAGTTACGGAATGAAACCATACTATGCGAGTTGACGGGACAAAAACTTTGAAGACAAAAGGCTCGCTTGACGTTAATAGTAGTTTTAAATTTTCTGATCTCTTAGGTAGTCAGAGACTTTCAAAATAAAGGTTATTTGTATCTGTCTGTTGTATAGACGCGTAGACAGCTACGAAGGGCAGGGGTGTATTCGTCAAAACTTGTTGGCTAATCAATTGGTACTGACGTAAATAATTTTAAGGAACGTGCCAAATAATTCGACTACTATTGATACAATGCCAGTTTTTCATTTCATTGTTGCTTTTTCATTTCAAACAACGCGTGTAAGCAATACAAGATTCCACTGAGTTTAATGTTTGTGCAAACCAATGCAATAAAAAATCGTACTAGAAACGCAAAATATATTAATTAGACATTACATATAACACTGAAAACTGTGTATATTATTAAAAACAAATTAAAAAGACACATTATTAACTTTTTTTGTATACTCAAATTGTTATAAAATTATCGTTGAATAACATTTATTAACATCTTAAGTGTGCCGTCTATCGCGTTGCAATGTGTTCGTAAATATGTTTTTTTACGAAACTATTTCACATGTGCCCATTGTGTCAATGTACGAAAATTAAATATACTTCAAACGATGACAGAAAGGTAACTTCAAAGCATCACGTAAATTATGAAAATTGTCTCGAAGTCTCTCAAAATATCTAAAAACTGCCTTTTCCAACTTGTTATATCTTAATAACCACTTACGGGATTAATGTGAAACTACTCTAGAAACATGCAATGGACTTTGCTTAAAACTTTTCACCAATAAAATTGTGGGACTACATTGTAAGTGTCAGTCAGGCGAGTGATCTACGATATCACTGCTCTCCGTTTCAGTGTCTTGCGGTAGAGGCTATATTGCACCAGATGAGATGGTCAACATCGCCCTTGGCACCGTGCCTTACTAACACTAACACACGGCCAACATGTGGGCCCATGAAGGTTAACTTTTTACATCCTTATCAAATATATCACCACATCATCAAAATACGAAGATACCATTGTTACTAACTTTTCGGGATGGAAAGTGTAGGCCTATATAACTCATCACAAAAATTATCATACAAACTTGCCATTTCAGATTACTCCAAAATAATGAAGCTGGTAAAATATTCAATTCAATTAGAACATAGCTTCGTATGTCAACAAACTTTGTTTTCCACAACGGGTTGTGATGTCAGAGGGCATGTACCTCTAAATCGTCCATTGCTTACATTCTACCTCTCTGAAATACGAGGACTTGAACAATATGGTAACTTATATTTATCTTTTTGTTATTTTCGACAAGAATATCTGTTACTTTTCGTAGTTTCAAATGTATCTTATATTTCCTTAGGGTTAATCGTGATCGATTACTGAGTCCCTGGTGTGTATGAATATTTCTTCGTAAACTTCATGTAAGCTACAGTAACACAGCATAAAACACGTACTAACTAACGACGTTGTGTTATTTATATATTTAGGGCAAAAAAAAAACCATAACCGCCAAGGACTCAGAGCTGGCGCGCGGACTGTACATACAAACATTCATAAAGTTTGTAGATTGGAGGGGTAGTCTTCAGGAATATGAGTGCTTTACATTTCATAAATATTTATTTATGTTTTTGGTACACTTAATTATTTTATGAACCAAAATGTGAAATAAACGCGATGACACGCTTACTAAACCATTCCATCAGTAAAATATTCATTTCGTCAATTTTAATAACGTGGAATATTTATTTACCACGCTTTTCAGCGAGCGGATTTTTTTTACACGGAGGTAATGTTTACAACAACTGAACTAATAATTGCATTTGAGAAAATTATCAGTGAAACACTCATTCCCAGAGATGTTATTAAATTCAAATACATAGAATGGAACCTACGTAAACGTTCTGATTGAACGTTACACCATTATTTTCAAAATGTTACATACTGTTGCATTATATTCGACCAGAACGGATATGTTTTTTTTTTCTGAGTTATTTTCGCGCTCTCTTAAAACAAATACAGTATCAATGTTTAATATTACATAATAGCGAGATAAAACACGGAATTAGAACTCTGAAGGCCAAAATCACATGTGCTTTCACTACTTTTGATGCTTTTTATAGTGTAGAGTGTACAATGGAAAATGTGAATGTTGCGAAACATAGTCCAGTTGTTTGTATTTGATATAGGGGAAAGTATATCATAATCCCTACAAGCAAAGCGAAGCAGGCATCATCGCTAGAGCGAATAACTAGATTTGTGAACCTACTGGTTGTGTTTACTATCGAACGTTGTACAGCGAACTTTACTGTGTGGTTTCATACTCTATAGAAATCGTGGTGAAAACTATATATCTAAATGTGTTTAAGTACCTCATTTCGGCACTATAATCGACCTTCGTATTTACGATATATTCACTACCAAACGTTTACATAAATAATCAAATGGGGAAATTGAATATCTTTATACAGTTTAAAATGTGATCGCTAAATGTAAATTTTCTCTTAAATACGTTTTTGTAGTATTGTAAATATATTAACGCACGTTATTGAACTCCTGTTGCCTGTTATTCAAATGTGCTGTTTATCAGTTGAATCTAAGGATCGGTTTCACCAACCAAGTTTAAGTGATTTAATCTCAATTAATCGACACTTAATCTCGATTATACATGGTTTGGGTTTCACCAAGCAGTCAAATTCGATTTTCTCGTCTTAAGTGATATTAAATTATAACTGCTCGATTTTGACCGGGTAACTTCGCTAATCTCACTTAAGTTCAAAATAAAATGGAGCGAGCGATGTATAATTTAGTATTTGAAGACAATACAGATGATGTAGACTTTATTCCTGTGTATCGACCTCGTCGGATTCGAGAAAGAAATCATTATTTTGACGAATATGATGGTACAGACTTCCGAATACATTTCAGGTTGTCAAATCAATCGGTCCATTCACTTTTATGATACATAAAATGAGATTATGTTTCTCGTCTGGTATTTTCAGGTTAACAAGAAATATAAGCACGAGAAAATAATTAGAATTTATTGGTTTGTGGACATACGTCATTGCTCATGTTTTGCTGATAAAACCTGTGTTGAATGACAAAGTACGAAAACGAACAAGAAAAAACAAATAAAAAACACACACAAAAATTGTAAAAAGCAATCCTAGAGGAATTTCGTAAATTTTTTAAATAATTGTTATATTAGACAACAAAGAATTCTAGATATAGAATTCAGTCGAATATCGACACAACACCCAGACACAAAATACAGTCACAAATATAGAACCAGATTCCCAAAATGAAAAAAAGATGGAAGTAGACAAAATCATTGAACAGTAGGCATCAAACAAGACAATAGACAACACAAGTTAAAACCAACGAAAAAATGGTTCAACAATTGTGTGCAGATAATCATTAAAGGGTACATACACTCTTTGCATTTACAACAATTAAAACATGTAAATTATATTTACTGGACCATATTCCCCTGGTCTTTCTTTCTAGCTTTGCTCCAAAGTCACACAGGGGTGCCTAGACCCCCCCCCAGATAGTATGATGCAAACACTATCCCCTCCCCCTCAATAACGTTGTACCAGAGTTTTCAAATGAAATAACATCTGCATAAATAATAAACATGCGTTCGGCAATCTCCGACTAGTGTTCGGGTATTTCCGACACAATTAAGGCAACTCAGCTCACACAACCCATCGTGCAGCCAAGTTTAACTAATCTCTGGTAACTTAAACTCGCTGTGTTGTTGGTGGAACGCACCTTTAACTTATACTCTTCATTGAGTATTGTTAATCTCTCTTTGTGTCAAAGTTAAAATAATTTGTTGGTGAAATAGGCGGTTAGTCATCTTACTGATGTTCCTACAGTAGAATTTAACTCAAACTCAGCCACTCGCGCACTTGATCTAAGAGACGTCAACGTGATCTCACGTAGTAGATGTAAAGTAGATCACGTGTTCATAGAAATCTCAGATTCACCAGAACGCCACAATCATCTGAACCCATTCAGAGAGTGTATGTTTAACCCTATATTTTTTTCAGTTCCGGGGAAAATGGTGGAGGCCATTACTCACTTTTTATTTGCTGGTTGTGAGCCTGCAGCAAGACGCAAGATGGCGCTCGTATCGTATCGAGCAGCGCGTCACGTACCTACCACAGCCAGCTTGACAAATGTTCCTGGCCTGAAAGTCTGCAGCCTTCGTTCTGGTTAAATGATTTAAGGCCGCGCCCTCTATGGAACGCCGTAATTTATTGACAACGGAAAAAAAAAGTAAAAAATTATAATCTGTCGTGTTCTTCTAGGTTACGCTGAAATTACGCGTAAAATTTGTAGCCGTACTTCAGTGATAACATAGAATAAATATACCCTAAATTTAAGATTAATTTGTTCTTACTACGAAGCAGTTATCGATGTTAGATCGATGGTTCTAATTTTACAGGAAAAAAATCTAGGTAGTTTCAGTAGGTAAGTTACGGTTTTTGTCTAAATGTATTTGTGAACAAGACGAGTTACCCAATTTAGTAGAAATTTTAAAAAAGAATGAAAGAATATTTTGTTGCTGTTCCAGTTGCTGGATTTTGCGATTTACTGTCAGTTCCGGTCAATTAAATAATTGTTTTGCCTTACGTCTTTGCAGTTAAACTTACTGTAGATCTGAATGTTGTATTTTCTCATCGTCTCGATATTTTGATCGAAATATCATAAAAGCTACTGATCGCAATTTAGGGCTTCAATACGATTATGGTGAGTACGTTCCATGCATGCTGAGTGGTGGCGAATATTTGCCACATCCAGCAATTTATTATTTAAAGTTGTCGTACGTACGAGAAAATTTATATTACTATACATTAAGTTTATATTAGGCTGATTTATAACAAGTGAAATATTTGATTAGTAAAATTAGTTTTGCTAAAAAAATATAATTTTTAAACTTTGAGCAACAAACTTGCCTAACAGTTTAATAGCTGTGTTTATTAGACAGTATATTTTGATAACACTATTTTATTTGATCAAAACAGGTTAAATTCGTAGTATTTAAAAATTATCTTTTAATGAAAACTACGCACAGTAGGCCTACATAAAGGTTTTTGCAATTTAGTTATTGAACATTATTTCTGGCGAGTATGTCTAGATAATTATAAATAGCCTACTAATATATATTCACAATTTAGATCGAAAATCTCGGTTTCTGTGAAAAGCTACATTGGCGCGTTGAATATAACCGATGCAGACTTTGTATTCGCCACGGGCTAAGAGTTTGTTTATGTCTGATAAAATATGGAAGGGTATGATATCATAAATTTAATACGCAAACCTGTACACTGAGAATGAGAACGTATAATTGGCGACTTAAGGGCGCTCACGTGACAAAAATGCATAATTATATATTCGTATGGCGCAGTGATCGGTTTATAGACATTACTTCTGACTATATTTTCAGCATGTAAATTTTTTTTGCGCTCATAGTCTTCCCGTAGCGGCATGACAGAGTCAAAATTTGCAAGTTACGGGAACATAGAAATAACAACAATTAAGTGACATACTCAAATGAAATAATATATTATGGAATTGGATATTATGGGCCACATACTGAAAGATTTCAAAACACGCAATGAAATTCCTTTATATTTAAAACAAAATCGAAAAAAAAATGACAATTTACTTCATTGATAGCAATTATTATAAAATATATAAGGACTTTGAGTGTGTTTTTAAATATTTTAGCATATGGTCCATGGTATCTGAATTCAGTATAAATAATTTCCTTTGAGTATGTCACTTGGGGTATTTTTATTCCTATGTTCCTTAACCTCCAAATTCCGACTTTTGGCACGCTGCTATGGGAAAACTATGAGAGCTAAAAATTTTTACAAGGGGGATAGTGTGGTCACATGTAAAGTCTATAAAACGAACACTATGCCGTACAAATAAAAAATTATAAATTTTTTGCCCTTAAACTTTTTTTACAAGTTTTTTGCACTTCGTTGAGGATTTTTTATCATAGTGTTTTGTGCTTTATTTCGATTGAAAATATGACTTTCTGATTAACCGTAAACCTCTAATATCCATACGGTTTCATTAGCGCTGAATGCTCATGAGGAACTCAGCCGGGGTGATTGTCACGGAAAAGATAACAAATAAATTAATAAAAAATAAAAAAACACGATTATTTCGTTGCGCTGATATATCGATAGCTATAGGTCGTTCGGGATAAAGAGAGCACTAAAGATTTAACATTTGAAAAAAAAATCATCAGCTGTTATGTCACATAATTCAACATTAATAATATTTACCTTACAACTTGTATGGTTGGAAGCGATTTGCTGAATGCAGTTTCGTCTATTTTCCTACTTAAATACGATACATATATGTAACCAATTGAAATCGACGTGTTTTTATTTTATGTAATTAACAAACTTTTTTTTGTCAACCTATGTAGGTTGCTACCGACTGCACAATTTATCTTACACGCGCAGACATCTAGTGACGTGTCCAGAAAGGTTAGACATTTCTCGTCGTCACCCTTTATGCGTGGAAAGATACGAATTGGCTGAAAATAGAAATTTAGCAAGGCCTCTGTGAGTGCTCAATTTATTCCGAACCACATATGGATCAATGAACTAATAACGCCCGACTCGTTTGGTGGATTTTTTTTTCTGTAAAGCAGTTAATAATGAAATTCGATTGGTTAATTACTCGGGATTTGCAACACCGTAATATTTTTTTTGTTTAATTATCTTGGTCCGACGGTTTGGCCAAGAGGTTAGAGCTCCTGGCAAGTGGGCTAAGGGTCCTGGGTTAGATTCCTGGTCGGGGAGATCAATATTTGCAGTTGCCTTGTGTTCTGTACTGGGTGGTGCGTTGTCCCCTCATATGCATACTGCAGATAACAATGGCGAACCACCGCAGATTCATTCTCACCTAGTCGCATGTCAGGTGTGCCCTCTGTGGTTCAAACCAAACTCCGGGCGGAAAATATTGTATAAACTTTAACTACTTACACGATGTATGAACCAATCAACCTGTTATAAGGCGTAAGAACACCCAGGAATAAATTTACGCACGTATACTCTTGGTTTTAATGTGATGTGATGGTGTTTGGTGTCTGGCAGTTTGTACACACATTCTAAATTAGAATATATGAATAGAAAGTGATTGCTAGTGTCTTTTCAATAATTTAATTTGATTAACCTTTTTTAATAGAAATTTGTTGCAGGTATAGTAAGCATCAGTCAAATAAATTGACTGAATCAGTGGTATTCACTCTTGTAATAACAGCAATGAATAATGAGCAGCCGTGTAATACACATATTTAACAATTCTACGTGTAGTTCTGTTTTTTTATACGCGTCCGAAGCTCAACAAAACATTCTTATAAATCAAAATATTTTATCCTTCTGATTTGCAAATAATTTTAGTATCCTTAAATCTCTGCGCGAGATGTTTACGGATGTTAAAATTATTTTCAAATGAAAACGCGAGTATTTTGAAATTCGGTTATCATAGAGGCCTAGATACTATGATATTAATATTTATGTAAATGACAGTTTTCCATTTTTTTAGATGTTGTGGGTTCAAGCCATTATTTTTCTAAAAAAAAAAAGGTATTCATTTTTTTACTCGAAAATAAAGCTTATTACCGCATAGCGCTATGCATAAGTAAACGTCCTCTGATAAAATATATACTCGGCAAAAAAATCTCATCGATTATTGATGAGTAATTCAGATTTTATTGACGATTGAGAATTTCAGTTGCCCGCTCGACATCGTACCTTTCCACACCCCTTAATTCGTTGCATGGATGACATGCTGATTACTTTTTAGTATTATGAGTAGAAGTACCACGGATCACGTGGTTCTTGTGGACGATATATTTTTATTTATGCTTATATAGTTTTTGGCTATTGCGTTACAAAACGACCTCTGCGTATGCATTTACGTTGTCAGTGTAATGTATAAAATTTATTTCTAAACTAGAGTATAAAAATACAAAATAAATTTTGTGATTACGGCGTGTTAAAGATATTAGATCTTAAACCACACTTTAATTGAATTTTCATGGAAATTAAATGTAAGTACATAAAATAGCTCTGTTTCGGTTTTATATTTTTGCTTACAAATTTTCCGTTTACGTTTTACCTTAAATTTTTGTACTGCACACTACAAAATTTAGATTTCCTCATATATTTATTATTATCAACAAATTTGTACCGTTTTAACAGGATATATTTAAGAGTCTGTGGTAAATATATAAACGCTAAACACCATTTTAAATCGAAAGGTTTTTGAAAGTCGATATGGAAACACTACAAAACAGCAACCCTGTCAAGAATATGAGAAAAATGTACTTAGAATGATGCATGTGTTAAATCGCAATTAAATGTTCTAGATTACAGCGTTAGAAATTGTTCTTCAGAAATACATTACTGAAGAAAAATGTTAGCTCAGAAAGTTGGTAAAAAACTTCTCTGTAAGGTTAGTTTTTTTATTTTAGAAAATTGGCTTCGAGAAATCTACAATTTTAAACGGATGATTTTAGTGCTGAATTATGTATCATGCCCTCTTAAACTTCTTCGTAACGTCAACAAATTAACATGTATGTGTAAGATTAAGTAGCAATATGCTGCAAAGAAATACAGCGTTAAAAACAGAACAATATCTGCAAACATATTTATTACTGGAGTAAATAAAATAACGTAGAACGATAAACGTGAGTTTTCATGGGTTGGCGTGGACCGCAGGTCTGTATGGTCAGATGTTGTTCTGAGAGAAAAAAAAATTGCATGGCGAACAAGCGAGCGCAAGAAGGTTGTAAGAGAAAGGGTTGGAAAGAGAAATAGAAAGGGGAGTCGCTCGTGTGGGCAGCGAGCAGAGATATGCGACGCCACGTTGTAAAGAAGCGCCGGAGAACAAGGGGCGTGCGTCTCTCTCTCTCTCTCTCTCTCTCTCTCTCTCTCTCTCTCTCTCTCGGATGTGACCTCTGCGAGAGTGCGGAAGGCGATATGAAAGCCCCTTCGTATCAGGTCCTTAAATGGGTAGTCCGCGATAGGTTAAATATATTATTTATTGTGATTTGAAACAGAAACATTAACTTTTGAATGCAGTGCAATTGAAATAGACCACGGACGCACCAGAGGAGGTCTTAAACATGTTCAGTTAAATACATCCGGCAACCATTTTTGAACGTGTTTAAAGTTAAAAAATGTCTGGCAGGATTTAGTTGCGTAGACATACTCCATTGCGAATTAAATGATACATTCAATTTTTTGGACTTTTATGTTGTGTGTGTATCCTGTTGACTATAGCATACTCTACTTATTTATGTTTTTTATTATTTTTAGTTTTCTTTGACAGTCATTCATTTTGCAATTGAGTATGTCCAAGCCACTAAATCCAATCATGCACTCTTTGCACAGTTCTTTCAAAGATCATACTAAACATGTTTGTGAAGTTACACAACTAAAACAGAATAAATTCAATGAACTTTCTAACCTCAACGAACTTACAACCTGAATTTAATTATTATCACATCTTCACTCAACACTCCTGACATTTTAATTATCATATTTCATTTAGCTACAGTGCTGCTGCATCTGTGTGTAAAGTGGAAACAATTATTTTACACCTAAAAGTTAAATTAATTTAACGAGTGCAAAACGCCGGACCAAAAAGCAGCCATATTTGTTCTACATATCGTTACTACCAGCAGCAAATATGAGAGAAGCATCGGATATATGTCGATCGAAACTAATATGAATCGAGTTTACTTTGAATGAGAAGAGACTGTGATCTGAACTCTTTCAGTGCCCGTGTAACTGCTCCATAAAACTGAACATGTTTAAGTGAAGTAATTCTGCATCTACTGTGACCGCGGCCATAGTTTACTTGGGTTGCTTTGTATATGTTAAAAGGCAACAGCAAACTATAAATCACCTTGAATACGGAAAATAAATCATTTTAGTGGTAGGTTCACAGAAAATTTAATTTGATTTAATTATTTTTATATCTGTACGAAACATGGACTGTTTTGTAGAATACATAGTAACGGTCTTGTACTGTAATTAAATAAGTTTTATGTCCTTACTTTTCGTTTGTATAATGAACATGGCAATACTGAAACGGCTCTCTCTCCATTGTTTATGGTGTGTGTTCTGAGGTTGGTATTAGGGAGAGGTAAGAAGAAAAATAATCGATGCCAACTTCGGGTGTCTTCGGTGAAAATTATGTTCTCGTTGTTGAACAAGAAAGTTAGGACTTTCTTATTATATGCTCTCAGCGCCGCACACAGAACTATTTTCCCCACGAATTTTGCCACGATTTTAACGCGATATTTAATCACACGATCTAAAACGGCTGCTAAAATAGTGAAAGATGCGAAGTGAGATGATGAAGCATGTCCTATTTTCAGATTTTTTTTTCACGAAAAGATTTATTACATGCTTAACGATTGAGTTACAAATAAAACCACAAGTGGTACGCGAAGTGGAATTCAAGGAAACTAAAGAACTAAAGAAAAGATACAGAAGCGTAGAAATCGAAAGTACAACGTGCAAACGAAACGAACACATGGGGTGAAACAAATTTTATATTCTAAAATGCCCGAAAACGCACGCGGGAACGTACGGACATGTAACCTATAAAATTAAAAAAGTTTATCATGCAAATTCCTGACATTAGTGAAAAATGAATTCTACATTTATAGGTTTCGTGTGTGATATATGGTATAGCTAGGTCATTTACGGGTTTACTATGAATATAGAAATGTTAAAAGCCAAATTATACTAACTTTCAAAAATTCAGTTAGTTTTTTTTTTTTACAAATACCGAACAATTTTCTTTTGTAGGTTGAATTTCTGAAGTAGTTCTTTATGCAAAGTGTTCAGTAGTCTTTCATTCACAAATAATAATTGTTAACACAGTGCATGAGCAATTTGAATGGTTAACCGCGGAAACTCAACGTGTGAAAGTGTTATAAACAAACATGGCGGTGAAAGACGAAATGCTCGGTAGCTATTGGCTACATGCAAGCACGAATACGTGAGAATTCGGAGTTGGTCTGCTCTCTTATGTTTTATCACGCGTATCCGAGCTAGCTTGCGACCTATTGTAGAAAAACCCTGGCATGTGTTACGTTTAGTGTTTTTTTATACGTTTCCGCTTACGTGTCACTGTATAATGGGGATAATTTAGCACTCATTTCTCTTGTATACATTGTACAGCATAATAAACTTTAGCAAAATAATTATTATTCTTAGCGGGAATGTTTTACGCGGTTAAAGACAGCAACGTGGCTATTTGATATGATATTACATTTGTAACTACATGGGTTATCAACTAATTCTAGAAGAGATACATTTATTATTATATATGTGTGTGTGATCTGGTTTCACACGAAATTTGTATGGCATGATGTATAGTGTTTCGTGTGTATTTATTGTAAATGATTCATAGATATCGTATACACATCAAACAACAAACTAATAATATACAGTACAATTTTTTTTTGCGTAACTTATATGACACCCCCATATTTTTTTATTGACGGGGGTTGCTATTGGAGTTCATTCTTTTATATTTTTGTACTTCGTACTTTGATAATGCAGTATCCAGAAATTCAGACATTTATCGTTCATTTCGGCAGCGTTCCTTGCAAAATACATCCGGTTCAATTACAACACTTTCGCGGGTGGTTACATCCTTTAGGAATATACTTAGCCTATACGTCATGTACGCTATTGGAATCGTTTTATGACGAACCTTCTGCCGAAGTTAGTCGATGGAGTTCAGCACCATTCTCATGTGTGTATATAGATGTATATAGTTTGTACAGTATAAGTTTGCCTGATGTGTTGAGTTTTAAAGTGTTTCTAAGCAGACCTTGATCGACAGCATGCTTTTCCAGGAAGTCAGGAAGGTTTGAAGGGTCAACACAACTGAGGTGTTGGGCATGTTTCTCAGAAGAGAAATGTGTACATATATATAGGTGTGTGTGTGGAAATAGTTCCGTGTTCGACGGGCTGTACTTAGTCTCGCTCTTGTCTCCTTCTTTCCTTCTCACACGGCGAGATGCAGTTGCGCTCCGCGCCCAGGAACACATTCGCTAGAATAGAAGGGGTGGAAAATGTAGCTGAAGACTGGAGATGCTGGAAGGAAAAAAAGGAATAAAGAAAATCGCAGAAAGTGTCGATAGAAATTGTTTCTTGCTACTTCCCTGGCATCAGAGGCGGAGCCACGAATCCTTCAGAACTGTGACAGTGCGGAAATAATGTTACGACCGGAAAATATAGACTTGATGTTTGCTTCCACTTGGCTACTGCGTGTTGTTTTTTTTTTTTTTTTTTTTCACGCTGGGATTATTACTGTCGTAGTGAAGTGTTTGAGTCTAACTACCGGTATTAGCAAATTAAAGCCATACTTCCATTCAAGCGATGTCTTAAAAATATATCAGTTTATTTCCTTACGCACACACACAATATGAATTTTAAATGTCTGTCCTTAGATATGAGTATAAAGTACCTTATTACCAAAATCATTTTATATTCAGTAAAAATTTAAACAAGATATCTCATTTAGGGTATGATAATGTTTGCGAGCAGTATGTACGTCGTTCATAAACCTGATATAAAACCACACGCATAAAAGTAAAAAAAAAAAAATAAATAAAAATAAAGAATGTTAGTGAAATTTGATGATCTAAGATAAATATGTCTGGAAAAATATATTGAGTTTGTTTCACAATACTATATTATAGCTCAGTTAAGTAATTTAAGTAAAATACTGTTCAGATTAATATTGACAAAATCTGAGGTAATTGTTTGCTGTTGTGAAGTTCGCGTAAACAGGTATCTTTTCAAATTGTACAGTACATAACTGAATAACAAAGTGCGAAGGTAGTAGAAACTATGGATTCATAAAGTAGACACTTTTAAATGCTCTTTCTTTAAAAAGTAGATATTCGAAAAGAAACAAGGAGTTACCAGCATAACTGATAAGCCTACTTTCCTCTTAGCGGGGGCAAATTAGCTATGAAAGTAAAAGTCGTTTAGGTAATCTAGGAATAACAAACAATAATATTGATTAAGAGGTATATACACGAAATATACTAAAGATAAGTGAGCCTGCTAAATAGTATGCGAATACCCAGTTTAATATATTACAGAAAATAATTTCTGAGATGTATTTAACACAAAGATAAAAAATAGACTCCGTTTTCAAAATATTACAAAAGGACGAATATTGCTCGCTAAAGTCAAGTCCGCTTCGTATGTAGTATGTGTACCATGATTGTTGGAATTTTTGAAACAATTTGATTAAGTAAGTAATATTATACAAAACATATAAAAATGAGCTATTAATTATGATAATATTATTTATTACTTCTTACCCTCATAGGAGGATGCTTCCTTACACACTACAGTAACTGTTATAAACCTTATATTCAAATACTATTATGGCAACTCGCACATTTAATATAAAACCTCTCGTTTCACGCATACGATATAAAATTTCAATATATAATAATTATCTCATGTGGCTTATTGCACTCTGTGATACCAACATCAATCAATATTTTGCATTATATTACACATTTTATCAAATGTAATCTATCTTTACGTGTTTGATACACTAGCACCGTTATTTTCCTTTTAGAAATATAATATCTTTGAATGCACACAGCGGATTTTTAGCCTTTCAACTTATTTAAAAAATTTCAATTTTAAGAAATCAATATTTTAACACCACTTAGTATTCAGTATTTGTTACTAAATAACATTAACTTCAACTGCTGTCTTCTTTAATTTCGACAAGGTAGCGCGCAGTCAGCTTATTATTAATATTAAATTCCACGCGAGGGTGGGTGGGGATTTATTTATGGGAGAGGTGGTTTTCTTACATTAATGTATCCTATAGTTAAAACTTTCAAGGCTGATAGGTAAAGCTTACTGACTTAGCAGCTTGAGGACGGGAAGACTCTAGCCTCCTCCAATGTTACGCGTACGCAAAAATACTTCTATTAGTTATTTATTAATGCTAGAGTATTACGTAAAACTAACAGTATTTAATAAACATTTATAATATGGGATTTTGACAATATAAGAGAGACTCGCAATCAAAATATCAGGTACGGCTTTAATTTACAATATATACAACTATTTCATTACATTTACGATGTTCTTTACGGATGGAGGCAAGAATAGTTAGAGACATTAATGATTACTTAAGAGCCACTCAAATTAGCTACGACGATGACAGTCCCACCTTGTTAATAATGCCGAGACTGATGCAAGGAAACGTCCACGGCGTTCGGCACGTCGTAGATCTGGACGTCGTGGTGCATCATGGTAGTGAAGTGGTCCTGGCGACGATATAGGGCAGACAGACCTCGTAGGTAGAGTGACACGCCCCTTTATCGCGCCCTGTGTGGCAACTCGTGCCGCTGTTGGAGTGGGGAGTTCTGCCTTGCAGTTTGCAGCAACTTATGTTTAAAATTATGGAATTCCTGGCCGGGTGGCCTGGTTACTGAGCGATGTGTTAGAACCAGGATAACATGGTTCATAACAGTATGTAGTATGTGTACCATGTTTGTTGGAATTTCTGAAAAAATTTGATTAAGTAAGTCATATTATGCAAAACATATAAAAATAGCTACCATAACGGTATTATGAACAAAGAATAAACAAAATACACAAAAGTAGAATCAATTTTGTTTGCAGTATAAGGTACCAAAATTGATGAAATTCAGAAAAATAGTTCTTAAAATATGTATTACTATATTAAAAATAAATGGCCGCCATGTTGAAAATATGAACACGGAATGAACGAAATACACAAAGTCTAGTCAGTTCAGTATGCAATACAGGCCTATGTGCACCAAGTTTGATGAAATTCAGAAAAATAATTTTTAAGAAATGTATGGCTGTGCTAAAAAATATAAAAATGGCCGCCATTTTGAAAATATTAACACAGGATGAACGAAATACAAAAAAGTAAAATAAGCATTTTATATAGTAACAAGTGTACCAAGTTTGATTGCATTCTGATGAATATTGCCTAATATATGCAATACTATGCTAAATATAAAACAATTGCCGCCATTGTTAAAATATGAGCATAGGATTAACGAAATACGCAAAAGTCAAGTCAGTTTTGTATGCAGTATGTGTATACCAAGTTATATGAAATTCTGACAAATATTTCCTAAGATAAGTAATATTACGTTAAAAATATAAAAATGGCCGCCATTTTGAAAATATAAATAGAGGATGAACGAAATACACAACACTCAACAGTAAAGTCAGTTTCGTATGTAGTAAGCTATATGAGTACCAAGTTTGGTGAAATTCTGAAAAAATAATTCCAAGGATATGGACTACTATGCGAATAATATACAAATGTCTGCCATTTTGAAAGTATGAACACAAGATGTGCGACATATACAAACGTTAAGTCAGCTTTGTATGCCATATATGTGTACCAAGTTTGAAAAAATTCTAAACTTTGGTTCCTTAAATGTCTAGCTTAATCGAAACCTGTTAAAATGGCCGCCTTTTCGAAAATGTAAACAAGGCGTAAACGAAATATATAAAAGTCAAGTCAGATTACAACGTACTATTTGTGTACAAAGTTTGAAGTAATTCGGTCCACTGGTTCAAATGTTTTCAAGGGGACACACATACACACACACACCTATACGTGTTTAAGGTATCCAGTGAGGACTTTCGCTTTTCTAATTATTTGCGAGGACTCCATTAATCATTCGTAATTACCTAAAATCACAAACTTCTTTATAATGGGGCAATTTTTCTGATGCTATACATTCCAAAAAATTTTGAAGTTTTAAATTTTGAAATTGTGTGTACAACTTAAGTATATATTGTCAGGACTTTGATAATGACAAGACTGCGTGAGGACCCGGAATCTTACGAGGACTTCAGAAGCCACAGTTAGATAAAATTGCGCGCTTTTCTGTTATCTTGTAACCGTCATTATACACACGTGTCACACGACACGGTGCTGTCAGGACCTCAGTACAGAGTTCAATATTTGCTTTCAACCGTCATCTCGAACATCGCGGTAACCATAGGCTTCTGACCATCCATTATACATTTGAACATACATTAATATTAATATTGGCGGTATAGCAAAATAATTAAATATAAGTTACCAATTTCATTAACAAAAATAAAGTTATCATACAACACATTCAACAACAAAACTAGGAGATATTAATACTTTATTGTGCACACATATAACGGATGTGTGATAGTGCTTCAACTGGCACTTAAAAGTTCTCTTCGTGGTTAGTTAATTCGACCGAATTATTAAATTTAGTACAATAAAAAGTTATAAAACTTATCTTAGTTCCTAACGTTGCTAATTTTACACTGTCAGCGCTTTGTTTTGGAACTATCGTGGTAAAAACATAAATACACTTTGTGAATATTACTTGCTCCGAAACAATTCATACATACGAAGATCATATAAATAAACATAATTCAGTACGATAAATTTAACTTTTTGGTGAGATACTATTATTTGATAATTCCTATGTAACACACTAAGCGTTTCAATGCATTTTATTCTGTGAATACAATTATCGCGTGAGCAGTCGTGAATAACAGCCAGTTATGTGTAGCGGGTTTTATGTTAATTACATTATGGATATTTTTATTATGCGTATACAAGCCAGCCTCACGCGATGCTTGATTACGTAAAAATTTCCTCACTGTTTTTCTCCTAGCGATACTGCTTCCGTTAATATGATAGTTAAGTAACAGAAAGCGTGATTGAGTGTTTCGAATGTATACCCTAAGTCTACCCACAAGTTGATAAATACAGTTTGATGGAAGCTCGAACAACAGTTTCAAGTCATATGTGTTTATGGGAAAAATGCAAATTTTGAAGAAAACTTTTTTTTTATCTGGTAACTTTTAAATTAATCTTCATGGATGGTGTTTGCTTGTTACAAATAACAGGCCAATATTAGCGAGGAAATAATTTTTTTGAATACTGCAGTTAACGTATGACATGCTTGTAAGCTAAAGTAAGTGACGTGGAAAATTTTAATTTAAACCAAAAATGTCTATTGACGAGTTAATGCGAGATTATTCCAAAACTCAGAAAGTGGCTGCTACGATTTTTAAACAAAACATCGCTTGGCACTAACACGTGCTTCTTGACAAAAGAATGTAAAATTGTGGAATTTTGTGTGAGACAGATTTATCTCTTGCTTCCGGTGACGTGTCAATTGGCGAAACTCACATGGCAGCGCTCAGAATTAAATAACTGACGAAGAAATACACAGTGCGCAGAAACCTGCGCAGTTATACGAACATCAAGATTGTTAATTGTTGGCTTAACTTCTTCAGTGTGCTTGAAAGGCTACACATGTGCGTAGTGTCGTAAACTGAAAGACTGTAATTGTATCTTGAATAATTGAAGAATTCCTTGTACAATTAACAGTTAAGGTATTTTTTCCTGAACTACTGGTAGTTTTACGACCGTGCCATAGGTGTTAATGACCTACGTTATCTTTTTTAACTGTAGCGTGGTTTCTATACATAAGTGGCAATGTATTAGTTAATACCTTTACTTAGTAATTTTTAATAACAAGTGTAATTAATATTTTGAGCAGTAAAAGTAAACTCAAAACTGGACGATGTTTTTTAGTTTATAAGAATTAATGGTAACATAATCGCTGTAACTCGTCCTCAAAATTACCGCTACTACACTGAATGCAGATGCAACTCATACTGTTCATGTGGCTATGTCGCAGAATACTTGTCTTGTGTTTTGTAACTGAAATAAACATAAAAGCAAAAAAATAATACTAATATTGGGTAGAATGAAATTTTAGCCAGCGAATGGCAGCTACATTTTTTGCCTGTTAATAATTTCTTAAATTTTTCTTCAGTCAAATCTGAAAATTCACTTTTGATCTTTGAAATACTGCTGCAAGTTGCAACCATTGTCAGAACACGTCTGGAAAATTATTAGAAAAACGCCGTAACAGTTAACTTTTAACTACTACAAATAGGGACGAGCGCAAGTATGGTAATGTTGGCAGTACTGAGGTATAAAATATTTTTGACGTTTTGACCTTCATATGCATACATTAACCTACTCAGAAATGTTTATATGTGCACATGGTGTTTTCGAAAAAGACCAATAAACGTCGGCAGGTGATTCCTGTTGATAAAACGAAACGGAAATGCACGTAAGTGATCTTGCGCCCCTGGTATGCACTGGTTTTCAGTGTATTGATTTTAAAAATCTCGCTTTAGACACGATTAAATAGAAAATATTTTAGTGCTGTTTAAGAGTCTGCACGCTCAAAATTAAGTCGTAAAATATTAACTAATACCAATTAAATATAATATATTTTTCAATGTTCTAATAAATGATTAGTCCCTAACTATTTTGAGTCATTGACGTTGTAGTTTCGGACTCTTTAATGAAGACCTTAAAGTTATGTATTTTTAACTTGTATAAATAGATTAGTCCTACAACGCAGATTATCTATTTTTGTTCGGATAGACCTATAATAAGAAAGTCACTGATAAAAATCTATCTTAATTTTAAAAATGTGTGGGTTGCTGTCTATACTTACTTTTAATAATGGTTCTACCTTTGCGGATAACTGGCGATAAAACATTTAAGACAACTGACTGCAAGCACTCCACACACTTTTTACATCAAAGTTAACTTTACATTTATTTCAAGCATATTCAACAAATTGAGATACATACGGAATTCACATCGCTGTTGAACAAAATCTTGGCATTTAAAGATTAGTTTCCGGTTTTTTAGTTCACATTGCTACAGCAGCGTGTTTTATTTAGTATAGTTTTATTTTAAAAAGTTATAATTTCAGACACAAAGTAAATATAAATATTTAAGGTAGTCAAACAGTGTAAAAAATTATGTTAGTATATTATAAAAGTGGTGAAATATGTATTTTTAAAGTAATTGGCTTCACTAACCTATGGTAATCTAATAAGGGATCTACTGCTGAGAAATATATAAACGTTACGTTAATTAAATACACTGGTCCAACTAACACAATTAACTGTGTTTCCTTACGTTCACGCAACGTAGTACGTATAACGTGCTCTCTCGAGTAGTTGCGCTTATGTTTACCCTTAAAATACAAAATACATTTTATGCAGAAATATATTTTGTAACCTCAATGCATTAAATGAAGCCTTGTAACAGTTTGAAGTGCATAAATAAAGAAAATGAAATTACAGTTTTAGCATAAACGTACGTGGGTGCAGTGCAAGCAGGCATTTTTTAAGAAGAAATAAACGAAAAACAAGTAGACTATACTACTAACGGACCAATTACTGTTCTACAATAAT